>CAUYON010167252.1:0-49940 GCA_963573935.1 Arctocebus calabarensis
TGGAAGTGGAACACATTATTCTTAGTAAAGCATCTCAAGAATGGAGAAGCATGAATCCCATGTACTCAAGTTTGATATGAGGACAATTAATGACAATTATTGACACAGTGGGGATGAAGGAAGGGGAGAGCAGAGAGAAGAAGAATGAGGGAGGGGTGGGGAAAGGAAGAGCAGAGAGAGGGAAGGAGTAAGGGGGGGTGGGGTCTTGGGGTCTTGGTGTGTGCCACACCTTGTGGGGGCAAAATACAATTGTAAGAGGGTCTTTTCATAACAAATGCAACCAGTGTAACATGGTTTCTTGTACCCTCAATGAATCCCCAACAATAAAAAAAAAACTTAAAAAAAAAAAAGAATGATAGAAATTTTATCATGTCTGAAAGATAATTATGATTCTCTACTCACTGTTTTACTTTGTCTAGGAGAGAATATTGAAGAAGATAAATGTTGAAAATTAATATGTAATAAGTCCTTTAAAAGACAGAATTTAAGAAAGAAACAAATTTAAACAGTCTATCTGTGGGTAAATAGATCCAGATATCATAGGATATTTTTAAATCATGCTTCTCATTTGAAATATATATGTATGTATAGCTACATACTATAATCAAGGTTATTCAGATTATTGCACCTAGTTTGCTTCTCTGAGGATTTTAGCACTAAATTTTGCTGACTTTTCAAGAAAATTGTAATACTTCATGACATTCCTCATATGATCTTGGTTATTATCTAATACCCTCATATGCAGCTGAAGGAATTCTCAAAATGAGTCATAGACAGACCAAGGAGAATAAGAAATACAGAGTATAACTGTACCTCTTAACCTAATTATTCAGTTTTCTTTTTTTTAATTTTCAAGTGTTACTATATCATTGGATTTGAGATCTTCACAAAGGAACAAAGCTAATAGATTTAATCATCTGGCAGTCCTTTTTAGTTAAGCATGTTTAGAAGAACCCAAACATAGAATTTAGAATACCCCAAATTCTATCTTTTGAAGTGCACACTGCAAACAGAGTGAGATGATAATAAAGGTGAAGGCCAAGATGACAAGGGACTCTGAGAGGAAAGGCTTGGAGATGGGAAATTATAAGAAGACAATGTACAGATGATATATGCAGGTAGGTGAGGTAAAAGAATAATGTAATATATTTATGCTTCTATTAGTTAATCCACACACACAACCACATATAATCACACATATATCTAAATACTATCTTAGGGGGTTGAACAAAGAAAGATAGCCTTTGTTTTAGGAAGATTATGGGGCATTTTGGTAGATACATTTTTCTATGAAAAAGCTACAGAAAAATATCAGTCTCTCTGTTATCAAGTATGGACATACCACATTGTATAGTGAATTCATTAGTACTGAGGAACTCTAAAATAAAACATTGATTTATACATTTACAACTTATAGAAACAAGCAAATGTTGATGTAGAAAACAAATAAGATTACCAATAAATACTTGAAAATGTTGATGCTTTTGCTGTTGTCCTTTCCTTAAATTATTAGCAAGCTCATTTTTGAAAAGAAGCAGGTATGGATTGGCAACCCAAAAATGCATCAGTGTGGTTAGAAGTAGTTGTAAAAGGTAATGTGTGCCACCTAATTTTTCCTTCAGGAATATTCCCCCCACCTGCGTGTAATATTGTATAGGCACATAGCACTTTGGTTGTCAGCTCTCTGGGAAAATTGCCTGAGATAAAGTCTTATTCCTAAGGGAACAAACTGTGTCCCGGCAACAAAGGAATATGAAAATCCAGCTGTCTCATCCCGACGGGGACACCAATTATGACCCATGTAAGCCTTGCAGCTCCCCAAGTAATTGACTCTGGCCTTCACTGAAATTACAGCACATCATAGTTTTTTCTCTGCAATTTCATTAATTTTCTTTAATTTTCCCTTTACTTCTACAGTTCACCTTAAAACTTCCCAAGTCCTTATCTATCTGAGTTTACTTCCTGTGAAACTCAACCTAAGGCAAGAGTTGGTTTCTTAACTGAGGTATTAGGATTTAGTTTGAAAGGACATTGGGAATTATGTAAGTGTTAGTCAATTTTTTCACTGCTATTAAGTAATATCTAAGACTCGGTAATTTACAAAGAAAAGAGATTTATTTGGCTCACAATTATACAGAATATATAAGAAGCATGGTGCCAGCATCTGCGTCTGGGGTCAGTTTCAGGGAGCTTCTAATGAAAGCAGAAGGCAAAAGGAGAGCAGACTGTCACCTGGCAAGAGAAGGAGAAAGAGTAATGATGGCAGGCTTTTTAAGACAACTCACTACTATGTGAAATAATAGTGCAAGATCTCATTCATGATCAAGGGGAGAACACCAAGCCATGGGGGAGGCACCTGCCCTGTTAATCCAAACTCCTCCCACCAGTCCCCACCTCCAATACTAGGGAGCACCTTCAAAGTGAGATTTGAAGGAGACAAACATCCATGCCATATCAATGCACAGAGGCAAAACAAAATGTTTTTAAAAAATTTATTTTGTGAATGTGAGGAAAACTCTAATTATAGAAGTTTATAAATGTACACTCATCACCAGAATCCAACTAAAGGAATCAGGACAAATAGTCCAAAAATAATGAAGACCTCAGTTCTGGTGGTCTTATTGTGTAAAAAGGTAGAAAACTTTTCAATACAGTTCAAGGTATCGTGAAAAAATCTTTTGCTATGCAGTACAACCTACATGCTATATTATACATGATGAATACTGACAGGTAAGCATTGCTCTGATTGTTGTTGAAAACTAATATCTGGCCATGGTAAAATCCCCACAGAGGAAAAAGGCAACTATGATTTAGAGCGCAAATTAAAATATGAAAAAAAAAAAACCTGAAGCTTTCTATATCACTGAGTCTATGACATCTCATTAACCTTGACTTCACACAATCATGTGACTTATCGTTATAAAAAATCAATATATTTGCATATTTGTTGAAATTATAGATGAGCCTTGAACAGCATGGTTTAAATTACATTAGACCACTAATACATGACACGATAAGCCGAACCCCTCCTCTTCCTCTTGCTCTTCAGCCTACTCAGTGTGGAGATGACCAGGATGATGCTTTTGATATCAACTCACTTTCACTTAAGGAATAGTAAGTGTATTTTCCTTTCCTTATAATTTTCTAGCTTACTTTTTTGTAAGAAAGTATGTAATGCCTATAATATACAAAATATATGCTAATTGACTGTTTTTGTGATTGATAAGGCATCTAGTCAATGGTATACTATTAGTAGTTAGGTTTGGGGAAGTCAAAAGTTATACATGAGTTTAGAATGGTTTGGAGGATCAACATCCCAACCCTTGTGCTATTCAAAACTCAACTATACTTTCAATCCAATGGCCAAAGAAGAGATATGAGGAAAACAACATTGTAAATAGTATCAGAATAAGCAGTTAAAGCATAAAATTTAGCAAATATTAAAATTATCATGTATCTTTATTGAAAATCAGGAATTTTCAATGATAGCCAGTTTAGTGTAGCAATAAGGAGATTTTATTTTTTGACTTTTAACTGAAGTGATGATCAGACTCCAAATAATATAATTTGAACAATGACATCATTGGTATTTTACCCAAGGAAACATAGACTCAACTAGGAGACAAGGAACAAGATTGAGAGCAAAATCAAACAAAAAAAGAATAGGAAGGATTTTTTTTAAAGGAAACAAGAACATTTTAAGGAATGAGATATTTAAGAGAATGTAAGTTCGGAAGAGAACGCTCAAGAACAGGCCGGTATTCACATTGTGGGATAATGTAAATCAATGATAGAGGTTAATGAACTACAAAATAGATGACTGACAGAATGATGTAGGCAAAAGTTACAGGCACTTGATTAAAGAGTTTGCTTTTGAAAGAAGATAAATATTACTTATATAATGCAATTTTTATCATTATATTTTCCTGTCACTAGAGAGTCATAAAATATACAATGAAAGCACTTGAAATAAATTACTTGAGAAGAGTAATACAAGAAAATTCAGATTCAAAATGATGACTCTTACTGAAAAGAAAAATATATTCTGTAATACAGTAGATAAAGCAATTATGAAAATTTATAAACACATTCATATCCCACTGGCCAATTTTAGACATAATTCACAGCCAGCACAGTCTTTGAACTGCGTCTGATGTAATGCAAACCTCTTACATTGTGTTCTAATTTTGTGAAGAAAAATCTATCTCTAGACTTCTCACTTTAGCTAAATTTTGTGCCTTGTTTCCTGTTTCCAATATCTTGTGAAGCTCAAGTATCTTCACATAGACTAAAGCATTAAAGGTGAACATGAAACTTTGTTGAAGTATTTTACTTAACTTTCTCAGTTCTAACCTATACTCATTTACAGCTTGGAAATTCCTTGCATTCTTTCTGGTCCATCAATGTTTGTACAAAAATATTTTGTTGAGAATTATTTTTGTTGTTTACATCAGAAATTTCAATCTTAACTTCTAGCCCAAGATTCTACCAAAACTCTTTTTCTTTCTTAAACCTACTTCACTAAGGTTTTCATGACTATCAGTTAACTAACCAAAAGTAATTGAAATGAAACAGGGCACAACACTGATAAATTCAGTTCTTCACAATATTAAATTTATGTATTTTAGTAATTACATGTTTTACAGTCTGTCTTCACCAAGTAAAATGAAAGCTTCATGAATATAAGATGTTTTTCTTTTTAGTTTATTTCTGTGTCTACATTTTCTGGAAAAGTGCCTATAATCTAGAAAATATTAAATACATGTTTGATATCAAAATTACTTAACTTTCTTACAATAATGTTTGATGCCTGAAAAATCTATTGATTGGTGAAAAGTAAATAGATTTCTATTAAAATGATCAGAATCCAGAACACTGACTACACCAAATGCTAGGGAAGATGGAGAGCAACAGGAATTCTGAGCAGTTATTGATGGGGATGCAAAACAATGCAGTCACTTGAGATAATATTTTGGCAGTTTCTTACAAAACCAAACATACTCTTAATCCATCTGAACATACAACCATGCTTCTTCATATTTATTTATATGTTGAAAACTTCTATGTTCACTTATGTTTATGCAACATCTTGAGTCACCATTGCCACACATGGAAGCAACTAGTACTTCTTCACTAGGTCAAAGGGGAAATCAGCTTTGGAACATCACTGGTTGTTCATAACTAAAAGTACATGAGCTCTCAAGCATGGAAAGACATAGAGAAAGTTAAATACATCTCAGTAAATTTAAAAAGACAAACTGAAGAGTCTACATGCTATATGATTCAAACTAAATGACATTATGGAAAAAAACAAACAAAATTATCAAGATGGTAAATAAATAGGGTTTTTTAGGACATTGGGGGAGGAATGATAAATGGATTAAGCACAGAGGAATCTTAGGGTAGAGACACACTCTTTATGATACTGTAATGGCAGACACATGTCATTATACAATTATCAAAGCCCATGTATACAATACTAAGACTGGACTCTAATGTAAACTATGAAGTTTGGGTGATGATATGGCAACATATGTTCATCAATTATAACAAATTATGGAACTGATAGTGGGAAAGTGTGTGTATATGAGGTCAGAGAGTATATAGGAACTCTCTTCTCAGTTTTGCTGTGAACCTAAAACTGCTCAAAAAATGTGTATTAATTTATTTTTAAAAAGGGCTATTTGGGGACAAAATGGAATAAAAAGATTAAAATATTCTTTCAAGATAATAGAAAAGTCTTGTATTTTAATCATGGTTGTGGTTACATATAATTGGTCAAAACTCTTTAAACTATATAATTAACATCTAGAATCTGTTATGATTAGCTAACCCTAATTTTAAAAAGTGACATTTTCTCTTTCCATAGAGGTATGTAGGAAATATACAAATTATATTGTAACTGGATAAGCACAACAAATTCATTTCTAACTTTGTAAGATTTTTTTTTTATTTGGGGATTTTATTTTTTGGGGGGGATTCATTAAGGGTACAAGATGTGTCACATACTGAGACTGCACCACCCCCCCTTTCCCTTTCTCAAGTCTTCCTTTCCCCCACCCACCTCCCTCCTTTTCTCTCTGCTCTCCCATTTCCCCATCCCCCACCTCTCTAAGATTTTTTTTTTTTAATTTCTTTTTGAGACAGAGCCTCAAGCTGTCACCCTGGATAGAGTGCTGTGGCATCACAGCTCACACCAACCTCCAATTCCTGGGCTCAAGCGAGTCTCTTGCCTCCACCTCCCAAGTAGCAGGGACTGCAGGTGCCCACCACAACGCCTGGTCATTTTTTGGTTGCAGCCATCATTGTTGTTTGGCGGACCTGAGCTGGATTCGAACCCACCAGCTCAGGTGTACCTGGCTGGTGCCTTAGCCCACTGACCCACAGGGGCCAAGCCCTTTCTAAGATTTTTAATCATTTATAGAAGTCAGTTTATTTTAAATATCCGTTATAAATTGTGTATACCAATATAATCTTTTATACACCAAATCCCATCTAATGCGGCCAAGAAAGTCTTTGACATCTTAGGCAGAGTACAATAATGAATATCAATGGGATATATAGTTACAGGTATTTGTATGAATGTGTAGGATGATGTTTACAAATTTGTGTAGAAATGTTTATTCACATATGAAACTACATTAGATGATTCCTCGCTAGTAAAATTAAGTCCTTGACAGATTTAATTCCATATTGTCTTTTTTAATATAAAGTTTTAAAATCAATAAAGGAATATTAAAACATCAATGAAAAGCTTTGAATCCTCTACATGTTTTTATTATATTATAAACTTTTAGGAAATATTGACTCGATTTGAAAGTGCTATGGAAATATCTTAACAAATTCTTTGTTAAGACTTTTTACACATTTTTAGCAAAGAAGTACAAAAATGATATGTGCCATAGAGAGAATGTCAGAGCTTGAATTAAAACAATGAACAAATGTTGGTAAATTACTTGTTAAACTTGTCCAGAGTGGAAGTGAATCAGGCACATGGTAGTCCAAGTTTATGGGGATAATGCCAGGAAGAAAACAGAAGTATACAAATGGATTAAATGTTTTTCAGAGGGGAGAGAAAATGTGACTGATGAAGAGAGGTCAGAATTGTCAGTAATGAGCACAACTGATTGAAACATTGCAAAATTGGTCAAATTGTGCATTAAAATCATTGGGTGATTGTGAGAAGCATAAAAGACCAAGTAAACATTGACATAGGAACATGTAGGAAAATCTTTACTGAAAATCTTGACATGAGAAAACTGTGGGCAAAATAGTCTCAAAGGAGCTCACTGATGAACCAAAGCAAGGGAAAGTTGAAAGTTTCTAAGACCTTTTGGAGAGTCAAGATGAAGTTTTGGGCTGTTTTATCACTGGCGATGTGAGATAGATGTACCAATAGGATCTTGTAGCAAAACATTGAAGTGCACAATGGAAGTCAGCCAATTCTCCATGACCAAAAAGTTCCATTAGTACAAATCAAGAGTCAAAATGATGTTACCATTTTGATATTAAAGACATTGTTCATCATGAATCTGTACCAACTGGATAAGCAGTCAGCCAAGTTTACTGTTAAGATTCTAAAAACATGCCATGAAAAAGTTACATGAGAATGACCTGGATTTTTCACCAACTCATGGCTCTTGCACCACAACAATGCACCACTTCACACATTACTGTCTATAAAGGAGTTTTTAGCCAGTATTATAACAACCTTCCTACTCACCAGCTCTGACCCTGAATTACTTTTTTCTTTGCTCTAAGTTAAAGAAAATATGAAAAGGAAGAAATTATGATGATGTGTAGGACGTCAAAGGAAATACTACCACAGCTCTGATGGCCATTCCAAACAAAAAGAGTTTCCAAGTTGCCTAAAGGGTAGCCTAGGTGCAGGCATGGGTTCATAGCTTCCTAAGGAGAGTGATCTTAGTGATATTCAGCAATGAGGTATGTAGCACTTTTTCTAAGATGAGTTCATGAACTTAAAAGTCATACCTTCTATATGTATACATATATGTATGCTTATCTGTGATCATATATATTATTAATTAATATTAAAAAAGAATAAAACTTATAACCATTCTTAAAACTTAGAGAGCGTCCTACTCTGTCTATAAATGTTAATTTTCAATAAACTCTAAGTTAAGTAATATTTACTTTTATATTTTCACACTTAGAAGTGTAGATTTTAAAATAGTATCCACTTGAAATATTTACTGCTAGGTCCTAGATGTTCCCTGATTCTTGGCTTCCAGTGCCCAGAATGTGTCCTGGTGTCTAGCCAGTGATGGACCAATCACAAAGACAAAGTAATCATAACCACATACTGCAGAACAATGGCATGCAAACCATTAGGAGAATACCACTGGAAGAGTGAAGTCAGTTCCTCTCAATGAGTGGACAGGACATCCCAAGTCTGAGCACATAGAGTTTTTTTTAACCTAATAATTTGTCCAGCCTTCCGCCTATGGAATAATTGACAGGTTGGGGGATCACTAACTTCTTAATAGGCATGTGGTCTTATCCCCAACTTTCCTGAAGAACTCACTTAGATTCTTAATTTCCAATTTTAATTGTATGATAATGGATGGACTAAATGGGTCCTGATCAGTGTAAGCTTACTAGGGGCTCCTCACTATCTGTTCCAACCTGGGAACAGTCCCTAGACAACTTGGTTGTCTACTCTCCCCCCTTAGCCACTCACCATTGCCTTCAGTGTGGTCAAGGAGAGAAGCTGGGAGCCAAGTGGTGAGTCTTCTCACAGACCCAGTAGATCTGGCCCTACCTCTCTAGGAGAGAAACTGGGGACCAAGAGGCAAGTCTCTCCACACACCACGCAGAAAAAGAGAAGCTAGAGATCCAAACAGCACATCTATCTCCTCAGCAAGGCAATCTCACAGGCTGGACAGGCTACTGTGTACTCAACAGTCACAGCAGTGCTGCTGGAGCAGGGCTACTGTGACACTGAGGACCCATTGGGCATGAGCCTGGTGGGGCTAAGGTGTGGCGCCTAAGGAGGTGGCACCAGATCAGGCCAGCAGAGACGCCCCAATGTTTACTATTTGAATTTTTTAAATACAGAAGCCATGTTCCCCATGTATTTCTATAGTACAAAAAGCATACTGTTAATGTACTCAAGAGAAATGTCAACTCATATATTATTATTAGAATGTTAGGAAATTTTTAAGAAGCTATTTTTTATAGAAAAATACAGTGAATTAAAAAATTATTCAAAATTATGCGAGTTGTTTTAAATTTGTAAAATAAAATGAATCCCAATGATTTATAATACTTAGTATACATCCTCTAAAAATATAGAAAATGTCTAAAATAACTTATTACAATGAATCTGAGCAAACATTATCTTAGAAATGGTAAAGAGAATGAACCTAACTAAGCTTATCATTTATATTTCTAAAAACTTTCAATTCTTTCTTTCTTTTATTTTTGTAGAGACAGTCTCACTTTATCACCCTCAGTAGAGTGCCGTGGCATCACACAGCTCACGGCAACCTCCAACTCCTGGGCTTAGTCGATTCTCTCCCCTTAGCCTCCCAAGTAGCTGGGACTACAGGCACCTGCCACAACTCCCGGCTATTTTTCTGTTTTGCAGTCCAGCCGAGGCTCGGTTTGAACCTGCCACCTTCAGTATATGGGGCCGGCGCCCTGCTCGATGAGCCACAGGTGCCGCCAAAAACTTTCAATTCTTAACATATTGTATCTTTTTTAATCATACCTTAATTTTATTTCAGGCAATTTTAAATAACTGTGTGATTCATATTAATGTTATATTTTTCATAATTTTTTACTTGATAAAGTTCTTGTATTATCTCATTTTCTCATTACACTACTTTGGAGCAAAATTATTCCAAGATGTGTAAAATCTCTAGGATTCAATTGTCCAAAGTCACATGGATACTAATTAACAAAGAGAAGCATCAAATCTGTCATTAATGACTTCCAATCCAAAGCTTTTTATCCTAAAATAAAATCATTACCATTCTTGACATTCCTCAGTAGAGTATATTTAGATATCAGAATATTAAATATAATATTCACTGTTATCTTAATGAGCAGGGTTATATAAATACACTGAACAAACCTCTTTTCATAACATCAGAATCAGATATGACACATGGAATGTCATCTAGACTAAATTAAAACATTCTATTGTGAAAATCTCAAGACTTTAGTTAACTGTTTAACCAAATAATTTTATAATTATAGTTTTCTTAAAAATATAAAATAGAATAAAGAAAGTATTTAGCATTCAATGAGATTTCAAAATCGAGCTGAAGACATAACTACTCATTTCTGAATTCTTTTTAACCTATGAGGCTATCACAACGAACCAAATACCTTGACTGACTTGCTTCATATATTGCAGTTATTTTATGGATTAAAAAGTTCACAAAAAATTTTTTCCAGGATAGGGCAATCCATGGACAATATGAAAGCTTTCATTATATTAGTTTATTATTTTTTAAAATACCTATATAAATTGTAATATAGAAATGTGACAAAAATATTTGTGATTTTTTATAAATTTTATGTTTTTGTGTGCATATATGAGTAATTTTCAAATATATTGATGTATAATATAAAAGTTTGAGTGTTTGTTGCCAAATTTGTGAAAAAGAGGGGATAGCAATGTAAGATAATTGGCAGTTCCATCAAGACTATGAGTCTATAATTTTTATTACTCATTATGGAAGATAAATGCCATTAGTGAAATATACAGCTCACTAAAATGTAGGGATTTGATAAATAGGAAAAATACTAAGAAACAATAATACTGTTTCATTCTGCGTAGTGTATAGTTTATTGTTTAAAAATCCACTTTATAAAATATATAATCACTTACTTATGACTTATTTTTTTTAATTTCTTTTCACAATTTCACACCACAAATATTTGCTTTTTAAAATATAAAATTTATCTCCCCCAGTTAATTTCAACTTCCATTAACTATTATAGTGGATGCACAAAAGGCTGGTTAGTTTTTTAATGTGTATATAAATCACATAACGCTATTTGTGTAAATCAATTGTTTCAAATACGTGGTTTATTTAGATACTGGGTTTCTTTAGGAAATGTATTAAATATATAATGTATCTGAATCATGGTATAAAAGAAGTAAAATTATAACGTAATTATTATTTAAGTTAAACCATAAGCTCTTGTGAAAACTACTCTACTATCCAAAAGACACACACTCCTTTCTCAGTCTCTGCCATTCTGTTTAAAGAGGATATTCCTCTGCCTCTCTCATCCGCAGCTGCCTCCCTGGTGGAAATGGGAACTTCCAAACTTTCCCACTGGAGCCCATGTGAAAAGTAAAGACACATCCCTTTTTCCACAGTTAGTGATTTTTCACCCTTTATCAAAGACTTCTTTTTAAAAGAATTCTTCAGGTTTTGTCATTTGATTCATGGTAATGTAAAACAAAT
Source organism: Arctocebus calabarensis (assembly GCA_963573935.1). Taxonomy (NCBI): domain Eukaryota; kingdom Metazoa; phylum Chordata; class Mammalia; order Primates; family Lorisidae; genus Arctocebus; species Arctocebus calabarensis. The sequence continues at coordinate 11,448 of CAUYON010167252.1, forward strand.
AAAATGTTTTTTATCATAATATACTTTGTAGTGGTGAGTGTTCTGATGACAGGTACAGAGAAACTGAATGTAGGGGAATAAAACATGTTTTTCCCCTGGCGTCTATTTCTCTGTCTCTGATTATCAATCTGTATTTTAAAAATACTGAATTTTCCAAGGTGAAAATTAAGCACTATTTGAATTTTAGTGAGAAATACCAGTTTACTTTTAAAGAAAAATTTTGAGATCATTATTACACTATGTAAGAATTAGTGAACCATACACTTGGTAAAAATGAGTATGTTCCAACAAACATGTGTCTTTGGATAATAGTCTGGTTTGTTTTAGCTTAGTAAGTGATCAGAAATGATTTTGGCACAATAGAAGTAAGATCTCAGGTATGGCTCATAACTGGGACATAGCATCATAGTTACTGACACATATAACCCACCAACCAACCAGAAGGTAGCTCGTTGGTCTGCAGCCCATATGACACATTTCAACAGCTATTTTAGGCTGTAATATTTTTAATAGAGGTCTCAAAATTTGAGTGGCTTAAATTGAATAAAATCTAAATCTTAAACATATTATTTGCTGTAAAACTTTTCATTATCTTAAATTTTTTAAGAGGATATAAAAGTATATGCAATATTTAGGAAGCACCCAGCCATGTATGTGTATATTTCTTATATTACTTAGCTGGATACTTTCTTCATGTCCTCATATATAAAGATTCAGTTTCTAGATGAGCACACTTTCACCTTCATGACTAAGTGTATTCAAATAAAGTAATTGTTGTGCTTTGAGCCAACATTAAATTCTGTTTCAGGTTTTTTGGGGGATGAGAAGCCCATCCTTAATTTTAATGTTGTGCGCTCTCTCTCTCTTTCTTATTGTTGGTCTCCTTTCTTATTCTGTGGAATATAAAAATGATATTAATCTTTTGGCATGCCAAGCATTTGTAACCATTTTCTGTATAACTTGTGCAGCACATATACTAAAATTGGAACGATACAGAGAAGATTAGCATGGCCCCTGCGCACTTCTAATTTTGTAAATAGCACTGCCTGTTTTCCAAGTATATATTGTATTTTTCCTAATTCATAACAATTGTACTTTTATTATAGTGATCTAATCAAATATTATAAACTGATCAAATATTGATGTGAACATAGATTTTTTCAGTGAAAATGTTTTGATTTTCAACTAAATTATTGATAGATTTGGACATTAACCAACAAATAATAAGCAGGTGAAAAAAATGACAAAGTATATGGCAAATATTTGATATTTTTTTCTCGGTATAGTTCATAAGTTTAGGTTTTTACTTCATATTAAACCTGAAAGTCATAAGTGTATATCAGGAGCATATTTTATACAGTAAGAATTAGAGAGCTCACAGTTAGTGGACTAATTAAAATAGAATCCTCAATTTTAAATCAAATCTCTAGTCAATGCTCATGTATATGATTACCTTTTAAAAGATTAGTTGTCATTTTATAACAATCTGATTGAGAACCTGAACAAAGTTGTCCTGGATACAGCAATTTTAATCACAAGAGGCCTTTTTATTTCTTTTTATGTATGTATATATGTGCGTCTCAAAAAGTTGTAAATATTATGTTATAACTTTTTCTTTTTTGCAGGAATATGTTATTTGCATCTTTACTTTTTACTTTAAAATGTTGATACATACTTATTATATATAAAGTAAGTGATGCAGAAAAATATAAAATTATAACCTGAGGTATGTTTTCTAAAACAACCATCTCTGCAGTTAAGAAGAAAATAGATTATTTGAAATCTGGCATTGCTTAGTTATTTTATATATCTATTTACATACAAATAGTTTAATATGTATAATGAAATAGCATATACTGATTCCTTGTTATTAAAGAAGATAAAATTATCATTTGACTTCTTGCCAATACCTTCTTTTACTTTAGAATTCAACCCTGGAGTATTACACTGCTAAATGATAACAAATTATGAAAAAAAATTGTTCTGTATTTTAAGTAGTATTCTGCTAACCATTTAATATGAATTTCAATGTTTAATAGAATAAATATTGATGCTTTATATCTCTTTTTGAATTATTAATTTTACTTTTTTCTTATAAATTCAATTATCAATTTTTTCACGATTATTTTATATTTGAAAATTAATTTTCATTGTGTTTGTAATTGAGTAACATTTTGGTTATATAAAATACTAGGGGATCAAAGGGATTCTCACCATTTTGTATGGATTAATATATTCTCTCCTGTTCTATTGTAAGTCTAAGGCCCAGCTGTGCGAAACCCTCCATATCTTGTTAGTGAATTATTTCCTTTTTTTCTTAACTTTTCTCAATCTATGTATTGGATATGTGTGTGTGTGTAGATATAAGTAGCCATTTATCATTTGATAACTAATGTACACACACACCTGTATTTTTTGTAGTGAATATTTGGTGTTTGTTTCAGAACATTGTTTTTATTTTTATATGTTTCCTGTTTCCTTCATATATTCTATCAGATAAAATAATTATCCTTATTTTGCTTGTTTAGTAGTTCATTGAATATATTATTTTTCTAGTTCTGTTATTTGACATCTATAAAATATTTAACAAAACTATAAAGATGTAAATTAAGTCCTTATTTTATACCTTTAGAGTAGAATTCCTTTTTTAATAATTTTAACTCTGAATAATTAATAATGTTATACTTTTGAGTCTTTGTGTACTTAAAGTTAACATTAAGGAAATTTATGAAGTAAAAAACATCAGGAGGCTGTGATCTGTGGCTGAAAGAGTAGGGTGCTGGCCCCATATGCCAAAGGTGGCAGGTTCAAACCCGGCCTCAGCCAAACTGCAAAAACAGAAAAATAGCCAGGTGTTGTGGCCAGCACCGATAGTCCCAGCTACTCTGGAGGCTGAGGCAAGAGCATCATTTAAGCCCAAGAGTTGGAGATTGCTGTGAGCTGAGATGCCACAGCACTCTACTGAGGGCGACAGAGTGAGACTCTTTCTCAAAAAAAAAAAAAAATCCATACTATTATTTCACTCTTTTACAATATTTCTATTACTTATACTTCCTTTAATATTATTTTTAACTTGTGTTTACTTTAAAATGTTGATACATAGTCTATGTTTCATAGTATAAGCTGCTCTGAGGAATTTATTTTGGAATTACAGTAGAACCTTTGTAAGTTGACCACCCCAGAGACTGCAACAAATTAGTTAACATATGGCGGTGGTCAAGGTAAGGAACTAGGCCTACTGTACTAATGTGCACATGTGGTGCGGGTCTGGTCTATGAAAATTAGGTCAACTTACGGAGGTGGTCAGTGTAGGGACACAGTCAGCTGTGGAGGTTCTGCTATATTTTTTATTTTCATACCAGATGTTTTTTTTCTCTCTCTCTTACTCTCATTCTTTCTTTCTACAATATGTTTCCATAATTTGTTAGCCTGTTTTTTTTGTTGTTGTTGTTTTTTATTTTTTTCATTTATTTACATGTATTGATTCATGAGGAATCTGGTTCCTGGTTAAAGACTTTGATTTTTAAGGCCCAGCTGTAACCATCACACATGCTTTCCTTGACAGGCCTCATGGTGGATGCCACCCTCCCCATGCTGCTCTTGGTCCAAAGAACATTCTGTATTGTAACATTTTAAGGGAGTTGTATCAAAGACTCAGATACTCCATGGCTGGTCATGTTTACACATACTTTTTGAATTCCTGGTCCTGGACTCTCACTTCTAAGTCATTTTATCTTATTCCTTGGGAGGAAATCTTTTTAGGTACATTTGCTAGGTTCTCCCTTAAGTGGGATGGAAGGCAGGAGGGAAAAATTAAGAAGTATAGAGATACCTTTTATACTCCCACTCATTATTCAGTATTTTCCCACTCCTATCCCTTCCTGCTCTTCCTGACACCAGAGCACGTGAAACTGCCAGCACTTTTTGGGTGAGACTCCCACAACATTGAGATGATTCCCTATGTCTAAATGACCCACCTGGTCGTAGATAAGTGGATTATTCCATGGGGACAAAATTGAACAAAGGGAGTTGGTGCTTTCTACCTTTCCCAGTCCAGCTGAGGTACTGACAGTGTATCCTCTACTCAGAATATCTTTTTTCCATGAAAATGCGTGTCTTCTCTTTGATCGCCTTCCCTCCTCCACTAACATTTTATTTTCTTCTTTTCCCCCTTGGAGGTGAGGTAATGGGAGCTATTTTGAAAAAACTGTATTGAAATTATTTAGTCTGAAGTTAAGGAAATCCAGGAGAAAAGATAAAACGAAGCAAAAGTATAGGTGAGCAAGTAGAATAAAACAAACTCAGTCTCCCCTCCATTTAGTCTCTGGCCAAGTTTTTGACAGGTAGGTGTACCATGTTCAAGTTACGACCACTTATATAGGGAAGAATATCCTCAACACTGGAGTCCATCAGATTTCAGATCACTCTCCCATTTAACATGAGTAAAGACACTTCAGTCTATCAGAGAGTAGCCAGGATCAGTTGTTCATTTCCTTCATCACTTTTGTCTCTTAGTTAACCACTACAAAGAGAGAGGAAGGGCAGTTTTCCACTGTTACATCCCTATGCCAAGGCTATAGAAGTATTCATGGGAGTTTCACAGCTACAGGTTTTGATGGGTGGCAATGAATTTAGGGGCCCCCATTTTCTGTTTCTATCATAAGCAAAGGGGATAGCCACACTTTGCCATTTTTTTTTTTTTTGTGGCAGTATGAGAACCTTCTGTAATACACAGGATTTAATACTGCATGTGCCTCATTAAATTGCTCTGAAAGGTGCTCATGTAAGGAAAGTGTCCTTTCACTAAACTTCACTCCCTCTACACTTTATTTGCTTCAGTTCAAATTGGTACTTTTCAAAAAATCGTGAAACAAGGTATGTCTGTTTCACTATGCTAGCATCATATAATTTTGTTTACTGTATTTGACAGAGGGTTAATTGTGATTTAGCTTCATCCTAATTTCACCTCTGCATCACTACAAAGTCTTTTGCCTTAAGAAAGTAAACTAAGGTGTCCATGGTATGTGTTGCTTGCCCATGAAATGGTCAAGCTGGAATTGGAATCCAGATCTGTCTGAAAATCCTCCTCTTGATTGTGGTGCACTAATGCTATGACAAGCCATTTCAAGAATTTAAAGTTGGAATTATATTAGTGCTTAATTCTGAATAAACTATTAAGTGCTGTTTCTCAATTATGTCAAAAGATAGCATGGTAGAGTAAAAATATGATAAAATTAAATATTAAAGTTATTAGCGAAAACACAGGTAAATAATGTCATCATAATTTTATTTGCAAAAAACTAGATTTAATACTTAGTTATAAGCTATTTGATAATAGTAGTGCACTAATGTTACTAAACTGTTGATTTCTGTGAAATGGACTTAAAATATGTGAATATCAAAACTAATAAATGAGCACTCAAAAATACATTGAGACATACGTAATCACCTATGAATATTTATTAAGATTAACCATAAGGACAGTATTATCTAAGACAATTATATTTTTCTGTTAATTGTGAAAAATATTTAAAATACTTTTAGTATTAACTGTAGTAATTTCTTACTAATAATTGTAGTAATTTCTTACCAATAATTAATGTTATGCTTCCTAGTTAAATCTGTATACTTTTTAATCAATCTCTTCTTACATACATTTTCAGATAACATGTCTTGAATATTAATTGTTTAAAACTAAAGCATATTAATAATTAATTGCAGTAAGAATGATTTAATTTTAGCTTTTTAATGAATCTGAATTTTTATGCAAAGATAAACATGGTACCATGTATCAATGCCTAAAATTCCCACAATTTGTGAATCTGAATTGTTTGTTCTCTGTGAGATTTACTGGCTCTGAGTTCTTTAGTGAACTGTCATTAGCCTTCTGTTTAAAGAATTAGTCTAGGCTTTAAACACTACTGAAATTCCTCTGAGACACCAAAAGGTAGATATAAAAATAATGAACAATTACTTTTAAACAATGTGGTGTCACACCTAATCTGGATTTACAACAATACAGATAAGACAGAAAAGCAAATTTCTATTACTTACAAAGCAAAATTGAAAGATAGAAAGAATCAAATTAAAGAGGAAAAACAAAGCTTTGAAAAAAATCAGGTTAGAATCCTATTATCATAATCTCTCAGAAATAGTTTCTAGTGCTTTCAAATTAATAGGACAGACATACTATAAATACACATACATAGACTCAGAGGCATCAAGGTTAAAGACACAAAAGATATCCAATCTTAGCCTGTGGTTGGCTAGGAATACTTATCTAAGAGTTGTCTTGGGCCACACATTAAATATTCAAACACCAACGAAAGCTGATGAGCAGACAAAGCTCCATGCATGATTTTCATGGCATCGGCACCACAGATAAGCTTTCATAGCCAGCTGTGGACCTCCTGTGGATGCCCCTAGGAGCCAAGGTATACATACCATCCAAACGGAAAGACAAATCTAGAGAGCTTGAGCTTGGTAAAAGAGAGGGTACAGATAAGGACCAGAATCACCTGGATCACTGGAACACATAGCTTGATTTGATAACTCCCTTTATTTTTTTTATAGAAAATTATTTTATTACTGATTTACAGTTACAAAGGCAAAAACACATTAACTAGGAGAAGAGAAAATAACAAGAGTGACACACCAAGTGTCAAAAATAACTCCAATAGTCCACCTTGAGAGCTTTGTGGTGAGGGTGGAGAATCACATTCAGGGTCCTCACCTCAGTTTTCACAATGGCAGCTTCGGCAGGGGAGATTTCTGGCTTCTTCGAAATCTCAGCTGGCACCAGCTCGGTTTTAACTCTGGTGCATCACAGTGGCATTCATTAAATCTTCTCATCTGTGCTGGAGTCCACATTTGGAGCACCATGGCAATCAGGTCCCGCTGTTGTTTCTAAAAATCTCAGGCAGGTCTGAGAAGGGTGAGGAAGAAAATCGTTCAGAAGCTGCTCCAGCCCTGGCAACAGGGCCCTCGGCTGTCCAAGTGCTGGCCGAAGTGAAGATGGCTTTCCTGCTGTCAGAAAAGTGGTTTCTGTTCAACCAAATAAATGAGTCATCCAAATTTGAAGAAAAATAATTATTTAATTCCAATAGTGTCCCCAAACCTGTGTAATTGACAAGCCAAGGAGTATAAAGACTAATTAAAACTAAGAAAATATTCATGTTAAGGCCGGATGATATAAAACTGAAATCTGGCCTTCCAAATGTACCATGTCATAGAAATATAGGCTAAAAGCGTCGATGCTGTGTGCCCGGAAAGCCTGAGAAAAACAGTTTCGGTGTCCTGCTAACCTAAGTCTCATTGGAGGCCTAGCTGCCTTGGTCATCAGAGTTGTTAAGCCTGAATGGTTGGAAGTGAAAATCCATCTCCAGTGACACAAGTATTTGGCTGTTAAGCCTGTAGGCCTTGGAGAGGAAAACTCCATCCCCAGAGACACAGCCCAGAGGTTGATGCATACAAGGTATGTATCAATAAGCTGTACGGACTCCAAGCAACACGTTTCTGCCTCCCAGGACATTGTGGGTTTCCACAGCTATTTAGAACAATCAGCCGCTTCTTTAATGTGGTCTGTGACTTATCGAAGTATGAGCAAAACAGTGGATGAATATGTTTTCGTGATCATTATTTTAGGTTATCAGTAGATTAGTGGGCACCTTGAAAAATTTAATTTATTTTTGCAATGTAGTTTGGAAGGAAATTGCATGATCATAGATTAACAGTGTGTACTTGACCAACTGACTATATAAGTTGGATAAAAATAAAGTTTCTTTGTTTCTCACCATATTTAGCTTGTAGTTGTTTCTTGCTTTCCCACAATTTCAGTAGTGGGCTTGCCCCCCGCGACAGCAGCCACTCCACATCCCCCACGCAACTTAGAAAATGTTCTCTCAGGACAGTAAACCTCTATTTATTCAAAGCCAGCAACAGATACTTTATGTTTCATATATTTCATAGGAGCTGATTTAACTTAATGATGTAGCGTTTAGTGTGAAATTAACTTTTGTATATCGGACATTTACATATCATTGTATCCTAAGTTGTGTAAATATTTCAAATGTATTACAAATTAAGAAATAAAAAATGTAAGCTTGACTTCAGGAAAATTTTGTCTTGTATTTTGGTGACTATATGTAATTTATTACCCAATCTAGAACACTTTGGAAATTGAAGTAGAAATATTCACAAATTCACATATTTGGCAAAACTAGAATTATAAATCTCCAGTTTTCATCAAATTCAGGAAATTTTCAGCCAACATTTCTTCAATTTTCTTTATGCTAATATTTTTTCTCTTTCTATAACACCATTTAGGCATGTGCTTAATCACCTGATACTATCTCAAAGGTTCTTGATTCTATTTATTTGAAATCTTTTTCATTTTTATTGTTTACTTTGGATACTTTATATTGCTCTATCATCAAATTAACTTGCTTTTGTTTATAATTCCAATAGAAGTCCTATATAGTAAATTTTATGTTCAGGTATTTTTTTCCACTTCTATAATTTAAATTTGGTCTCTTTTTTTTATCACTTATAAAGTGTTCTGTGGTAGCTTTTCAACTTTTTTATTTAATATGAGCTCATTCTTAATTTTAATTAGGTGATTTTTGAAAGGTTCGATTGCTATTTTTTTTGAGACAGTGTCTCAAGCTGTTCCCCTGGGTAGAGTGCTGTAGCATTCCAGCTCACAGCAACCTCAGATTCTGAGGCTTAAGCGATTCTCTTGCCACATGGTCCCAAGCAACTGGGACTACAGGTACCTGCCACAATGCTCAGCTATTTTTTTGTTGTTGTTGTTGCAGTTGTCGTTGTTTTAGTTGGCCCAGGCCAGGTTTGAACCTGGTCTCAGTGTATGTGACCAGTGCCCTATTCACTGAGCTATAGGCGCCACCTTGATTGCTATTTCAACATTTGTGCCAATGTGTTAGTTTTGTTTCCTTGGGAAGCTGGTTTTTTTTTTTTTGTTATTTCTATGTTGATCAACTTTGAGTTAAATCCTAGCTGCAATAACTTTTCAAAGATTCTAGATTTTTTTTATGTTATTTATTTATTTATTTTCTAATGAGGGTTGTTTCTTTTGAATGAACAGTTTTCTCTATAGGACTTGAATTTGTGACTCTGTTTCTTGAGAAGTAGCTCTGATGCAACTCATATTTTGTCTTTAATAACTTAGAATCAGTTCTATGCATGCAAATTTCAGAATACCAAGCCCTATGACTTATTCAAGAAAAATTTTTGAGGCTGCAGGATTCTTATTCTTTATAGGTTAGAAGTATCTTTCAAAACAGTTGACAAACTTAGAATACTAAAACTACAAATTTTACACACATGCAAACATCTTAGTATACTACTTATGCAGCAAAAACATAAGCGTTTACAAAGAGCATGACAACAAAATAACTTCATTGTGTGAGATAATTTTGAAGATGATAGCATAGCTCCTCACAAAAAAATGCTTTATCTTTTTAGCAAAACTCTTTAATATAATATCATCTAGGCATACCATATATTTTTAAGTTAAGGTTATTTTATCCAAGAATAACTAAGGTATGATTGCTTACTTTGTATTAGTATTTTAATATTAGGGGAGAAATTACAGTTGATCATTGAACAACACTACCTCGAACTATCTAGGTCCATACACAGCAAAACCAACCAAGTTTCTTCTTCTTCATCTTTGGCCTTCTCAACTTGAAGATAATGGTGATGAAGAATTTTATGATGACCTACTTCCATTTAATGAATAGCAAAAATTTTCTTAATAATATTTTCTTTTCTCTAGCTTTATTATAAAATATGGTGTCTAATACATAGAAAATACAAAACGTGTTTTATGCATGTTATTTTTAAACCATCAGTAGTTAACACCAGGCTGTTAGTTGTTAAATTTTGTAGGAGTCAAAGCTATATGCAGGTTTTCTACTGCTCAGGGAGGGGAGTCTATTGCCCCCCAACCTCTACGTTGTTGAAGGGTTCAACTGCTTATCTTTTTAGTTCTTTATTTTCCAAAATTCTATCATATTATTTCAAATGTGTCTCTATTAATTCCCATGTTGTTTTTTACTTATATGTCTTTATATGTATATATTGCCTTTACTAAACGTCAGTTAAGTGATAACTTGTTTGTCCTTAATAGATGGAATCCAAGGGATCAAGATGAGGAGGGAATTCATATTAGGCTGATTTATTCTTTCAATATTTTTGATCTATATTTTCTTTAAGAAAAGAGTTCTAAAAACACTTGAACATGGCATAAAGCTAAATCATGTCTATTATGTGTCCAACCAATATGCAGTCTTTGTCTTTATTGGATAATCCAACAATATTTGTTTTAAATTCTTCATACTTAATACTAGTTCTCCCTCTCATTTTCATATATTCTATTTACCATGTTTTCTCATTACATTCTTTATACTTTTTTAGAAAGCAAGATTTCTACCACCAAACCATCAATGCATTGCCCTATATTCTTCATAATTGTTATATAGCACATTGGTTTGTTCAAGGTTTCCATAAATACATTTTTCCACACATAGTTTTCCCCTATTTATCAGTAATTGATAACATCTCTATTTTTAGTGTATAAACTCACACATCTTTCTGTTTCTGTGTGAATTTAATTTGCATCCATACATTCCCACAGTTCCATCTCTATATGAGTGTCAAATAGACATCTATGGCATTAAGGACAACTGTTTTTGGTCCTTATACTACATCGAAGTAGTTTTTATTCTAACTTCAATTGGTGGACGTCTACCCTAGCTATTTGCCCTGAAATATTTCTGTATATGTCCAATCAGTGGTTACCTAAATGTTGTCCAAGGAATCTTCTCTTATGTTAAAACTTAGCTTTTCCTTTATTTTCTATTATGTTATCAGCTAAGTGATCTAGCAACCTGAGAGGCTTATGGTGGCTCCAAGGCAATGGGCTGTCCTAGGTAGGATACAAAATTCTCTGCATTCTCCATATGTACTAAATTTTTAAAATGCTTAATAAAGGGTCAAGATACTGTTTGATCTGGTTTCCACTCCAGATTCTCTATATGGCTATGTCCTGGTAATATTTTGGTCAAAATTCCCATCACATCATGGGAACAATTCATGTCCTTGGGGAGAATCCATGTCAGTAAAAAGTTCATGTCAAAGGAATCAGATTGAGTGACATTTAAGGTTCAACTAACAGATGCAGAGGAACAACATTAACATTTTCCTCCTTTTCTACTCTAATTTCAAGATAATGATTAAAAAATAGTTCTTATAGCTTACTAAATTTTGCTCTTTTAAATCATCCACACAAAATTGTAATTTGTTGTGCTTGTTGCTATATTTTCTTCTGTATGTTCCTACCAGAAAATTAATAGCGTTACTGTCAAAATTCAGATTTTAAAACAAAAGCAAGGAATTGAAGCAAACATAGACAAATGGATAAACGTATGAATAAAGAGAAAATTTTCATTCTCTCATATGTATTTTAGCAAAACTACTTTGTGTTGAATATACACCAATATCCATTAAAATGCTAAATTTCTTGATATCATTTTAAAAACAACATTTTATAAGTAGGAATACAAAAGTTCAGTAATCAACTCATTTTTAAAAAGCATTTAATAATAATAAATAATAATGGTTTTACTAAATAAAAACCATCATTTCATATACAGGGATACCAATCCACACAAAATTTATATCTCTTCTAATGTCATTTATAACTTGATTCAATTTCAGTTTTCTTCCTGACACTAGGACCCTGGTTTGCTTTTACGTAGGAATTTATTTTAAAATTAATTAAACCATTTTTGTTAGAGGATCTCACTCTAGGTGGGAATACAGTGACACACTCACAACTCCCTGCATCTTCAAACTCTTAGGCTCAAGCATTTCTCCCACTCTTGCCTCCCATGTAGCTAGGATTATGTGTGCCTACACTTGCAGGTTTTTTTTTTTTTTAATTTTTGATATTTTTTTCTAAATCAAGGTCTCACTATGTTGCCCAGGCTGGTATTAAAATCCCGTCTAGGAATTCGCCTGTCTTGACCTCTCAAATTAACAGGATTTCAGGCTTGAGCCACTATGCCTTGTCAATAATTTATTTTAAACACTTATAACTGCAAATTCTTTTGATACTCCTTTGATACATAAATTTTCTCCTGGCTTCTTGCTAATTGTACAACCCCACAAAATCTTCCAGGATCTAGAAGCCAGTCATTTGAAATGTGATCATTGAAATAGATAAGAGGGGTCCATTACCTCCAGTCTTTGTGATTGAGTGGAAGCCTAGCTTCTTTTGTGTAAGCAGCTACTAGCAAGCTCAGATTGCTTAATCTTTTGATTAAGCTATTCATTTATTTTCTTTTTTTTTATAATTTTATTGAATCATAATTCTGTACATTGGTGCAATCATAAGGCACGATTCATATAAATTCAGAAATGTTTTGATCATACTGTTACAGATAGCCTTCATGGCATTTTCTTGATCACTATATAAAGACATTGATACTCTACATTTAATAAGTTTCACTGTTATGAAATTTAATAAGAGGTTATCACCTTAGCCAAACAACCTGTATTACTACTGTCCCTAGAAGAAAGAGAAGGAGAGTAAAAGAAAGATGAGAAGCCAGAGGAAGTGGAAAGAGGGGAGAGCAACAGGGAGAGAAAGAAGCTCCAGAAGGAGGGAAAGAAGAAGGAAGAAGTTGAAAGGAGAGGGGGAAGGAAAACAAAAGGAAAAAGATGAGGAAGAGGAAAAGAGGTGGAGAAGAAAGAGAAAAAGAAAGATGGAGAAGGAGGAAGGAGTAAGACAGAGGAAGAGGAAGAAGAAAAGGTGACGTAAGAAGAGAAAGACAGGGGAGCAGGAGGAGAGACAGAAAGGAGGGCAGGGAGAGGGGGAAAAGGGAAAAGACACACTCCAGAATTCAAAACAATAATAACAACCTGGATGGAACTCTGATTTGTGTTTATATGGTTATTTGCTTTAATCTTGATATTGTATGAACAAAAATGAAAAGAAAAAAAGAAAAATGTCTGTCTCCAAGAAAACAGAACAAAACAAAACCGTTTTTGTCTTCTGAAAGGTGACTGTTTGAATTTACCCTTCGGACAGGTATTTCCATTTCTTTTAGTGAGGGGAAATTCTCGCCTCCCCCATGTAACATATCAACACATAGACTGTTTGCTGCCTGCATTTTAATACCAGTTTTGGTAATGCTGGATTTTTTGTTATTGTGCAGGAGATATTAAAGAAACATTATTTTGAAATATATTTATGTTTGAGACCAGGATATTGTGGTTGTCCTGGAAATAATTCTAGTAACATTTCCTTGAATGTAACATGAATGAGTATTTACTTTGACTTAATTTCATGTAATAACTAAGATATTCTTTATTGAAGAGGAATTCCCTTTTTAGTGATCAGCTTCTAAATGTCACTCTTACATTCAGAATGTTTTCTGAGTCTGGTCTCAGGGGTGTCCTGCTTTTATTGGTCTACTCAGTCGTGGATGCACAAGAGTCACAAATATCATGAAAATGTAAGTGAATATTTTTCTTTTGGCTACCTGATAACCATTATCAAATCTGATTACTCTACAGTGTTGGTGAACACCAACAGAACCTCTGGTCAAAAGCATAGTATTTAAATACATGTTATATTAGTGGTCCTTTCACAAGATAGGCCTCTTTGGACATAGGTTCAAAAGCACTTGGTCGAATTTTCAATTTTTAATATGTTGTTTTGATTAGTTTAGGTGACATTAAAAATATATTAAAAGCAAATCAGCTGATTTGGAGGCAAGAAAGACCACCACTCCTTTATGCCCCCTTACCCCCCAAAACAATTATTTTGTTGAACATTTCATTTTTGAAATCAGCTACTCACTCTCCAGCTAGACATAAGCTTGGATTGGTATTCAATGCATGCAAAGGTTGTAGAAATTTATGCAATAATACCTATTTGTGTGTGTTTATGCATAAATACCTATCTACATGCATATGAAACATGTAACCACACTAAAGCACAAACTAACCCTTGACACCTCTAGTTAAGAGAAATTTTTCAACTGAAGAATTTCCAATTCAGTTGTCTTTTTCTTTTAAGTCCAAACCTATATTTACTCTCTATAAGGGATTATACTCCTGATCTGTGATTTGTGCCTCAAGAATTTCTTGGGCATTTCAAGGGAATAATTTTGTTTAATCTTGATACCATTAAATCTTTATAATAAAGTAGAGTTCAATGCACTCATTTTCAGTGGCTGAAATGCCAGACAGCAACTTAGTTTTCTAGGGCAGAAAATCTCTTTCCCTGCATGGAGAGATGAAAATCCCCTCTACCAACCTCTTATCACCTGAACACATTGATTTCCCCCAGTGAAGAGACCACAAACTGGCCTCCCCAGTTAGCTGTGCCTCACTGCAGAGCAACAACCAGCAGTAAGAGTTGTTGCACAAATACATACTCTTCCAGGACAGCATTTCTTAACATTGCAACAGTTGAGAACAATCTCAGGGAATGTGTGAGTTCCCACAGCAATGTGTCCTTTACCTCTTCTGGGGACCCGCCATTGAAGAATGGATGAATAGATAAGTGGATAAATGGGCAGAAGGAGAGATAGATAAATAAATAGATGGAAGATTTATATCCCATTGAATTATAATAGATATAGATTCATAATTAAAAGTGTGAAATAGACAAAAGAATTTCCCATGTCCTACCTCTGCTCTGCTGGCATTTTACTGCCTTGTTTGGGCCTTAAGAATTCCCCTGTGGTTTTCCCTGGTCCTTCTCTCTTCTTCTTCTACACACTCTGAGTGTTGTCATAGATTCTACAATGGTTTCAACCATCTGTAGGTCATAGGCTATTGGATCCCAAACATTCATCTCTGGATCCACCACATACCCTAAAATATTGCATGAGTCTCTGTCTTAATGCGCCACAGGCATCACAACACTGCTACATCCCCAAATGGTCTCATTCCCCCTGCTTTTCGGGAACCCAATTATCACTACTTCTCATGGCGTCTTCAAGAATTTCTTGGGCACTTTGAGGAATAATTTGTTTGCCCTTGATACTAATGAAAGTTTTATAATGAAATATCATGAAATAGATTATTATTAATCTTATCTGGATAAAAATCTCAGTGTCAGCCTAGCTCCTTCCTCTCCTTACTCCTCTCACATCAAATATGTTTCCAAACTCTGTTGATGAAGTCTACTTTGAATATCTCTCAAATCTGGCTTCTCTTTTTGTTCTCATTCTTCCTCTCAGAATTCAGCCTTCTTCTCTCACCTGGATGATTATGCAGGGACTGCAAAGGAAGGATATCGTGATGTGGGCACAGGCATTGGAGTCAGTGTTTAACTCCTAACTTGGCTGCTTACTGACTGGGTATCCTTGATTGAGATGACTAAATCTACAGTTCTATACCTTCTCATAGGATTAATTTGAGCAATCAACTCAACGTTCTCAGAATTTTGCTTCACACACAGTGAGCCTTCAATATATGGCTACTCCTACCAAAAGAATGCCTTGACCTAAATCTCCTACTATAGCCCAAAGAGGCATATTTCTGAAAATAAAGACATTGATGTCAGTCTCCTAACTTACCTGTCCATTACGTCTGGCAAGATTTCTCAACATCATCACGAGAGACACTTTGCACTAGATAATTCTTTGTGGCGGTGCTGTGCCTTGTGCAGTATAGGACATCCAGCAGCATCCTGACTTCTTCCTACTAGAGGCCAATCGTACCTCCTCCCTGGTAACAATTAAAAGTATCTCCAGACATTGTCAAATACTTCCCAGGCAGTAAATATAACCCCCGACTGAGAACCATTATCTCACATGGCAAAGCCCAAACTGTTAGCATGACTGACAAGAACTTGTACAGGTTGAACCAATGTCCTCTCTCTCCATCCCATGCTCCCAATCACATCCAGCTTCTCTCGCAAGGTCAGGTCCTTCCACACTTGCCCTTCTGTGAATTCCCTGTCCTACAATGCCCAGCTCCAATTTTTCCACCTATCTAACCCTTTTTTTCTATCCCATACCTGCCTCAAATGTCACCTTTTCCCAGGGGCTCCTGGTCAGAGATATTTTTTCACGTGACATCTTTTGTATTTAGTTTATACTTTTGTCTTGCTTAGTACTTCTGTGTCTGTTCGCCGGCCTGTTATACCTGTCCGCAGTATTGCTGTAAACTTCTAGAAAATAGAAATTATAATCTACTCATCTTTGTCCACCCCTAGTTGATAGCATGGCATCTAGCACAACACAGACATTCAGTAAGGATTTTAAACAAACTGGAATTTCATACATCCTCCTAATCTGAGTCCCATTTGAGTGTGAGTAGATTGTTCCATAAAATAGTTTAAGTTTTTCTTTTCCTACCAAAATATTCTTATTTGGTCACATTTGGTCAGGGCCCTTTGTGATAGCTAAACTAACAAACTAATCCACTCAAGGGCAATACATGTTAAGGGTGTAATGACTTTCCCTTCCTAGAAGTCCTCTGCCAAGGTAGGAGATTGTGGTTAAGCACACTAGCTCCCAGGAAGCTTCTTCCCTGGGTTCAAATTTGTCTTGTTTCTTTTTATGTAGTGGTTGTTGTTGTTGTTGGTTTTGTTTTGTTTTTAAATCAATAAAATGAGTGTATTGATGGCACTAACTTCAAAGGGTGATTTTTTAAGATAAAATGAGTTTGAGGTTGCTATGAGCTATTATGACAACCAGCACTTTACCCAGGGCAGCAGAGTGAGATTCTGCGTCAAAACAAACAAACGAAAAGTTTAAATGTTAATGAGAAACGAAAAGTTGAAATGTTAATGAGATTCTTGATTCTGAAACAATCTTGCAGCAGAAAACTAAATCAGCTAAAATGTTATTCTATCCTAGAGAAATTTTGAGAGAATAAGCATTTTCTCAAGATAGAATCGTATTTATCCTATGTATTGAGTGCCTCTGTTTGACAGACACTATGCTAAGCACAGAAGTCACAAAGAAGAAAGAGATAAATGTCATTGAGGATTTTCCAGTCTGGTAGGTAAAAAACATAGACACAAAAATTATGTTGAGGTATGTTAGCAGTTATAATATAATAGAAATAATGCAGAATGTGTAACAGAAGCACAAAGAAAGTAGGGTCTAACATCCTGACCTAATCTATCCATAATATTGCATGGTAATGTGTACGCTGGAAATTCACAGAATCCAGTTTCATATTCTTTTATCCTGTCCTCATGGAGCTGGATAAGAATATACACAAATTTAGTTCAATGTTCTTATGGAAGCTATTTAGCCAATATTAATCATGGCAGAGTTTGTATAATAGATTTTTACAAACATTTATGGCTTTAAATTCAAATTGGGTAGCTATCTAAATGTCAAAAGTTTCAAAATGTAGATTTATTTACTGAACAATTACTCTGTCCAAGGCATGAAACTGGATGTTTTCACTGTATTATCACATTTAAAAGCTAAATAAACATGGAGGCAGCTTTAGCTTAATTCCATTATAAGCTTCTGTCATGAAGCCCTTTCTATATCCTGGCTCACAGCCCACGCTCACACTACTTTGCTGGAATTCTGTTGAAAAAGTCTGTTATAACCAAAATATTTCAACTAATTTAGATTTAGCTGCTAGCCTGTAAATAAGATAATATCTCTTTGGTAATGGATTTTTTTAAATAAATGACTTTGGATACCTATACACTATTAATTATCTTTAATAAAAACCTACATGCTCTTCAAAGTCTTCTGTTAGTTTGTTCTGTAAATTCACAAGTAGCAGAAGGGGATTTGTTGGTGTATTCATTTTCTGGGGCTTCCATAACAAAGTACCAAAACTGTGGCTTAAATGTCTTGTCTTACAGTTCTGGAGAACTGAATGTCTGAAGTGAAGGAGTCATCAGGGTTGGTTCTTTCTGACAGCTGTGGGAGAGAATCTGGTTCATGTCTCTGACCCACTGCTGGTGGTTTGCTGTCCATTTTGGTGTGCATTGGCTTGTAGACATATCGTGCTAGTCTTTGCCTTCATTTTCACACAGCATTCTCCTTGTGTATGTTTGCACATGGGAATATGTGTGTGTTCAAATTTCCCTATTTTATAATAACACCAATTATATTGGATGAAGTCCACTCCGGTGACCTCATTTTGGTTACCTCTGTAAAGATCCTATCTCCAGATACTGTCACATTCTGAAGTACTATGGATTAGAACTTTAAAACATGAATTTTAGGAGGACACAATTCAATCCATGGAAGTTGGCAAAGATAATGATTTCTGAACATGGATCCTGGATAGGATTATAAAATTAAAGCATTCTGTGTAATTCAAGATAGAGGTAAAATAGCGAGCTAGAATGTGCTTCATAAAAAAGTCCTGATACAACTGAATTGCAAACTCCCTAAAGAAGATGTAAATCTCTGTTAATAGCTTCTTGAGCTTCGATTTGCTGATTTAATTAAGATTAGCTGTGATAATTCAATTACCTTCACATTTCCCAACAGTCTAATTAGTGATAGAAACCAGCAGCCAATACCAAGAAATATTCTCTACATCGTTATGCTGTGTGTGTGACCACACATGCATGAGTTTGTGAGCTCACGTGTACACAAATGTATGTGTGTGTGTGGTGAGAGATAAATTTGAGAAAATATTCATTGAATAAAGTTTGAAAATACTTGTTAATGTTTTTAAGAAAACACATTGCATTCAAATACAACCTTACCAAACTGTTTACTAAGCACTTATTTTTTCAGTATCACCTTTTCTGTGTGTGCATATTCTAAAGAGGTCTTTTGCAAATGCAATCTGTAGCAAAAATTAAATTTGGGTAAACTTAAAATGGAGTCTTTTTATTTCCACACATATTATCTTATTTTATACTTTCACTTATTTTATATTTTAGCCTATGAATTAGGAACATAGGATATTATAATCTCTATTTAATTAGCAAAGAAGCACCAAGTCCAAGACCCTATGGACCGAGTAATATCTACCATCACAGAATCTGTTCAGGAAGAAACTAAGACTATAAGTCTAGTCTCCTGCCACTTAAAGCAAACAAAATAAAGCAGGAAGTTTTCTGTGAGAGGCAGATGCATACAAACACGAATATTGTGTCACTCTGGGAAATTGCAGAATTCTGCCTAACACTAAAACTATTGGATGATTCATTGGTTTCATCTTTACTTCTTACTCACTCTGATCTGAGTACTTAGGAGTTAGGAGAAACCTAAGCAGATGCCTTGTTGAAGATTCTGATGAAAGGAATTTCTCCCACACCAGAATGAATTGGTTTCCTGACAACAATGTAGCTCAGTGATGAGATTTGGCGGGTTTGCTTCCTTATGAAGTGAAAAGCCTTCCTTATTATATGAAGCTAATCTCCAGCATATAATAACCCATCATAGGTCAGGTTATAAATATTCAAAGCCAAAGTCAGTGGTTTTAACCACCCAAGAAGAAGAAACTCTGAATTGTTTTGCCTGAAAATCTGATGGAGTAAAATGGAGTTTATGTATAATAAGGGAAGGAAGGATCTATGCCTTTATCAGCCATTACTGACAAGAGTGTGACTTTATCCATAGACAAGTACACTGTTTCAATTTGTATTTAAAGTTCTCTACAACGATCAGATTAACATATTCTTTGTCAACTCTAACCTCTCTCCTGTGTTCTCATCTGCCCATCAGACATTACACTAAACTATCCTCTCATTTGTTAAATTGCTGCATTAAAAATTAAACTCACTATCTTCTATCTTCCCTCCAAAACCAACTTCCAATCACAAATGCATTTCTGCCAGAGCTTCCATCATTTCTTGGCACCTATTGGTTCAGAAATGTAGTCAATTGTGATCTTAACTTCTTCCCTAGTCTTTGACTTCATATAATCCCAAAGTCCTGGCAATTCTTTCTTTGTGGTGGCCCTTCCTGTCCACTACTCTGGGGATGGATTCCATTCAGGTTTATGTCACCTGATTCCTCAAAGAGCACAAGAGCCTCCTACCTCCTGAGCCTATAAGAAAAACTCCAAACTTGTCCAACATCCATCAAAAATTACACCACCATCACCCCCTCCATACTTTTCTCCTTGAAAAGCTGGACACATTCAGGGGCTTAAACACCTCTGGATTAAGGCCCACATAATCTACCAACCACAGTTTAACCCCATTACTCTCTGAGACCATAGATGTTCTTTCTTTTCCATGATAAGATGAAGTGGTCTTGCAGGCAAGCACATTTTTTTATCAGCTTCCTCAAGCTCCATAAGAAGATATCACTCCATCCAGGAGCTTTTCAGATGGTTACATCTTAATTAACCTCACAGAATAGCTGTCTCCTGGCTGTTTTCCAGTAATTTCACCTCAAACTTGTGGCTTTTCCATAGACTTAGCAAAATCTCAGCCCCTAGAAATGAAATAATGTGTTCTCTTTTGTTATTATAGCTTATTGCTGTTTATAATAAAATATTTGGTTGGAATGTAATGTGTTTGATTTCTGGTTATAAAATCAATAAAAACTTTTGTAGTAATTTGGAAAATATAGAAGACAAAGGGAAAACATGTTTTAAGTCACTTAAAGCATTTTGAATTTCTTCTTTTCTACATCCTTTACTACAACTTAACTACTTTCTAATGTCATTGGAAAATTATCTAGGTAGTCTTCTGGCATATAAAATGTACTGTAATTTAATCAATGGTTGATTATTAGTCATTTTATTTGTTTCTAAAATTTTGCTATTAACAATAAACCTATGATGAACATCCTTATAAAGAAATTTTTGCACACAATTCTGAAAATACCTACTTCACCCCAGCCTTACCAGCTCTGATAATCTATTTTTCAAATGTCATAACAAGTGTATGACTAACAAAGAAAGTGGAAGCTTTCCTATTTACTGGCAAATTGTATTTATTTCCTAAATTATGATATTACATAAGTTTCCCCTTTAATGAATATTGCTTTTCTTTTAATGTATAAGGGGTCCTTACAGATTAAAGATAGAAATTCTTTGTAAAATAGTTTTTACCACATTTGTTTAGAAGTTGTCATGTATCTTTCTGTGTTTATTATATGTTTTGACATATAATATTTAAACTTCAAGATTCTCATGGGATTCAGCAATCAAGAGGTCATCTATGACTTTTACAAAAATAACTTGAGTGGAGAGGTTGGAATGTAATCTAAGTTGCCAGAGTTGAAATGTGAATGAAAGGTAAGGAATTAAAAATATGACATTGAAGTAAATGGAGAAAAGAAAATGAAGAATATTTAGATAGAAAAACAGAGTGCAATGAAATGAATTGGTGTTGTATATTTGTTAGTTTGCATTTTAGGTTGTGGCAAGAAGATAAAAAGGATTAACTGATGGAATGAGAGTCCAAAAGAATAAGAAGTATGTAAGACCGAAAATTCAGGTAGAAAAGTAGATTTGGAAAGAGCAAGAGAGTTTCTTTCTTAGAATTTACAGGTGCCTGAACATACAGATATGTGGTGATTGTGGGAAGATAAATGAAGACATTTATATTGTTCTTTTTTCTTGCTGAGACCTGGATAAAAGGAAATATGGCCTGAGAAATAACAAACCAATTCTTGCTATTTGAGCAGCATAAGAGCTAACTTTTCCTTTGGAGACATGAACAGATTTTGGTTTTCATAAGTTTTTTCAAAAACATACAGTCTTCTGCCTGTAAGATTCATGATTAGTTGAAAAAATGTATTCTAAATATGTTATCTAAGAAGATAACAGGGAAAAGACAAAACTGCTTAAAACAATCAGGGATTTGAAAGAAAAGTTTTAAAAAATTGTTATTTTAAAAAAGTAAAATGAATACAAAGGCATTGCTAATATCTTTTCATTAATATTCCTGAGAGAAAAAAATATTAAGATCATAATGGTAAAGTTTCATTTTTCAACAGGTAACAGTATTTCTTAAAAACATTTCACCCTAAGCACCAGACCTGAAAGACACTAGTCCAAAGGTAACAACAGTGGCACAATTGTATTCTGCTATAACAAATTACTATAATGAATTACTATTACTATTACTATTACAGTTCTGGAGGCCAGAAATCCAAAATGGTTTCACATAGGACTAAATCAAAGTGTTGGCAAAAATGTGTTCTTTCTGGATGATATACAGGAAAATCCATCCCCCTGCCTTTTTCTGTTTCCATTTGCTTCTTGAATCCCATCTTGTGGTCTCCCTCCCTCATCAAGTCCAGCAGTGGAGCATCTTCAGATCTCTCCCTCTTTCATTTACTTGCATAAGGACCCTCATGATGACAGTGGGATCACCAGGATAATCTCCCCATCTCTACATCCTTGATTTAATCATTATCTGAAAAGCCCCATTTGACAAGTAACCTTCACAGGTTTCAGGGATTGGGGCATGGGTATCCTGAGGGTCATGATACTGCCTACCTCAGCAGTCTATGTAGCCATTGGTAACTAAAAGTCTTGTTGAAATCCCTTATTTGGTGATTAACTACACAGCCAGATAGGACCTCCTTCTCAAATTTAAAAATAAAACCTAAAAAAAGAAAAACAAAACAAAAAAGCCTATATTATTGGTGTATATTTTACATGCTGAACTCATTTTTAATCCACATGCACTTAACATGCCAAGATGGAGAGTAGCAAAAGCAAACATAGCCTTCTCTGTAACACAATTAAGTTTGAAACCCTGAATAAAAACTTAAAGCAGACTGTGAGTCCAAAGTTGTGACCAATCATGAACTTGGAAACAACCAAACCAACCTTGTCTCATTATCAGCCCCTAATAAATATGAGGCTTCAAGAACTCTGCTTTGTCTCTGGCCCACTTTCTGATGGGGGTTACCTCTTCTTAAACTTACCTTTGGTGCTTACCATGTTGCCCTCCGCTGTCTGCCATCTTGAAATTACCCTTTAGTGTTAGGGTCTGACACAGGCTCCACTCAGTTCACTGCTTGGCTGAGTCTCCTCTGGGCCCCAGGAATTGGCCTACTTTTGGCCTACCCTGGATATTGAGTTGCTGAAGCCTTTCCATAGTGTTTTCCAACTGCCTAACATTCCTTCCAGGTTTACCCTAATAGCTTGGGAGGGAATGAGTCAAAAGTCTTCTCAGTTCTGACTATGAGTTTTAGTTGAAAATTGAGTCTCATTCTGCTTATGATAGTAGCCAATTCAGGAGAATTCCACATATAGGACGAACTCCAACTGATCATTTTGACCAAAAGATTTTTGAAATTCTTTTACTAGCATTTTCTTTAGTTTGGTCCGTCCCACCTGTGAACTTTCATTATTTCCTATTATGTGTTCATGTCAAATAGAACTGTCCTGAAAAATGTAGAAGTGGTAGAGGGGCCCAAGTGATGTTACTTTAGGAAATAAGAATAAAGCGGTCTTTTAAATATCTTACCTACCATGTGTGAGGGTACTTGCTCCTTTTCTTTCCTTAACTATAATTTTTATTTTTTAATTTTTTTTTACCTTTTTAAAATTTTAATAGATTTAGAGGTTAAAAATTATTTATCTCAAATTTTAATTTTTGTTTTAATTTTTTGGAGACAAGTTTTCACACTGTTACCCAGGCTGGAGCGCAGTGGCAGTCATTCTGCTATAGCCTCAAACTGGCCACATGAGATCCTCCCACATCAGCCTACTTGATGGCTGGAGCTGCAAATGTGCCATTGTGCCTAGTTGTCACTATTCTACCATGAGATGTTCTTCCTCGAGTCCTGGCCTTTTCTTCACCTGAGCAGTCCTATAGTAAAACAACAGCAGGAACCCCAGAAACTGAGGGCAGGCCATACAGGAAAGCCCCCTAGTTTGGGACAAAGGAAAAGATCTAAAACCACATATCAAAGAGTCAAAATCTAGAGAAAAGAGCCTAGAGTCAAAGCTCAGAAGGAATGTTTACCAATTTGTTAGATTTGGTGGGTAAATACATTACTAAAAATAGGATTCAGAACAGCAGTAATAATAAGTAAAATTCATGGGTTTTTATCAAGTACCGGGCTAAATATTTTACATGCCTTATTTCAAGTAATTTCCTTGAGAACGTAACTGCCAGGTGCAGTGGCTCACGCCTGTAATCCCAACACTCAGGGAGGCTGAAACAGGTGGATTTCCTGAGATGAGGAGTTGGAGACCAGCCTGACCAAGAGCAAGACCCCCATCTCCACTAAAAAGAGAAAAACCTGAAGCAAGAGGATCATTTGAGCCCATGAGTTTGAGGTTGCTGTGAACTATGATGACGCCATGCCACGCTATCCGGGTGACAAATGAGACTCTGCCTAAAAATAAAGGAACATAACAGATATATAGAGTTATAGTATTATCCCTATTTTATGGGTGAGAAACCTGACACATAGATTTAAGACACAGAGCAAGGTAGGTGCTAAAGCCTGAATTTGGAATGAGGATTCAAAGTCAGTTCTGTTGGCTTTATGGACATGAGCTTGCTAACCTCACATGACCCTCTCAGGAGGGGACTAGCAAAGAGGAGTGCAGGGAGCATAGGGCAGAAAGGAAATACCAGCTCCAGGTTTTCCATCATAACTGGAAATGGTATATGATCCACAGGTAGGGTGGTTTAATTTAAAAGCACCAGGTAATGCTGGTTTATTTGAAAATTCTCTACCAATATGCAGATAGGATTATCAAAGCTCTACTCAGTTATCAGTTAATAGCTTAGCAAGAATGAGGCAGTTAATTTTCAGAATTCTGA
Organism: Arctocebus calabarensis; assembly: GCA_963573935.1. Classification (NCBI taxonomy): domain Eukaryota; kingdom Metazoa; phylum Chordata; class Mammalia; order Primates; family Lorisidae; genus Arctocebus; species Arctocebus calabarensis. The sequence goes on from CAUYON010167252.1 coordinate 36,178, forward strand.
TATGAATAAGACACTTAGATATTTCTCAAAAGTGTTCATAGAAAAGGAACTAGGATATTTCAGGGAATGTCCAATCACTGGACTGAAGGATGCACATTAGCAGCTTTGTTATATTTAGTTTAATTTGCCAGTTCCTCCAGTGGCCTAGTTAGGTATTTGTTAAACATGAACAAAGGAAAGAGGAATGCCAAAAGGGAAAGAAACTTGAGAAAATGAGAGTACTTATATTCAAACAATAGAAGGATAGGTTAGGGATGCCATCTTTAAGAAACTGGACATTGTTATAGACTTTGAAGAAAGCAGTGATATGAACTCATGGGAGAACACTGGGAGCAAATCAGCAAAGTTACAAGGGCATGACATAAAGAACCCTAAGGATCTAGATGTTAGATTGGCTTTGCCCAAATGAACAAGTGTCAGTCAAGAGCTCTGAGAGGTGTCTGTTTCACACCATTGGGAAATGAAGAAGGCTGGGTGTTGGGTTTAGAGTGACCCATTCTAGGTTCTTTATCTGCAGCTGGTGCACTGGCAAGTGAGAAAGAAAGTGAGGCAGAAGGGTAACTAATTCCAGGTTGCTGAGTTTCAACTGCCATTGTTAGCAAAAGGGATGGGGGGGTGCCTGTGCACGTCAGGAAGAGGAGATGGCTTGTTTGATCATGGTATGCTCCATCCATCGTGGCATGGGTCACGATAGACATCAGGATCTCCAGCACCATTCTCCTAACACAAAGGACTGCTCCCTTATCTGAGTTTCATCCACACAACCACATGGTCTGTCATGCCAGATGGAGTACATTTTTCACATAATGCACTTGGCAGTAAAAGAAAATCTATTTTAAGCTGACTGTTCATTTTTCACGACTTGCATTACAAAAGCACTGGTATAGTCCAATTTATTTATAAGTTGACTTAAAACATTTTAAAACACAATGAAGCTATTCGGCTAAATGTTGACTCCTGGGAGTTGAGTTCCTGTATGGGGGAATGAGATCTGGTTGCTTTATACCTATCTTTAAAATGTATAAAACAGGCAGGATTCAGGTTGAAGTATAACAGACTTACTAGGGTCCTAACCCATGAAATGGAAAGACCACACAACAGAAGGATTGGAACTTATTAGTGGGGATGGATGAACCACTCTGTGGTTCAGCCCGAAATGCCTAGGATTGCTTTTCAAATATTTTAAATTTGATAATGTATATACACATACATAAGCACACACACATATATTAAAAAGCAAATACGTTTGCCAAATTTTTCGCCATCTCCATTCTCCAACTCATATGGATTTTAAGCATTTATAATCCATGTGTCTCTGATGTGTTCATACAAAGCCCTCCAAGGACTGGCTCATAAAGATTGTCCTCTGAGGAAATTTCTATGCAAAGTTTTTCTGTAAAATTTACCACATCTTCCTCAAACTTCTGCTCTAACACTTTGCCTCAGCTTTTCTCTGAGTAATGGTGGAGTAATGTGGTGGGTCATGCCTGTAATCCTAGTACTCTAGGAGGCCGAGGAGAATGGATCACTTGAACCCAGGAGTTGAAGACCAGCCTGTGCAAAAACAAGACCCTGTCTTTACTAAAAATAGAAAAATTAGCTGGGTTAATTTTTTTTAAAAAAATTAGTTATGGTCCCAGCTACTGGGGAGGCTGGCACAACAGGACAACTTGAGCCCAAGAGTTTGAGTTTGCTATGAGCGATGATGCCATGGCACTCTACCCAGGATGACAGAGTGAGACTCTGTCTCAAAAAAGAAAGAGAAAGAAAAGAAAAGAAAAGAAAAAGAAAGAGTGGAGTAAACAAGTGGTGAACTTTCAAGTAAAACACTCATTCACTCATAATTCTCTACTTTAAGCAGAGTGATCTGGGGCAAGCCACATAACCTCACTTTTGGTTTCTTTTTTCTCATTCTGGAAAGGGAGTGAAGAATGGAAGACTCTCTAGTGGCCCTTTTAGCTCTAGGTCTAGGACACAAATACCCCCTACACAGTTCAAAATCAAGGAGTTCTAGCTGGTGGAAAAAAAAAATCAAGTGGACCAGCTAGTGTCCTCATTTGCTTTTAACCCAAAGCTTCCTTTTCTCAAATGTAGAAAATTATTAAAGGAACCAAAATAAGTTAGGAGCCTGATATTCTTATTAATGGCAGCACATATCTCTGAGTAATGGGAGAAACAGCAAGGTGAAGATGGTAACTGGGGTTCCAAGAGAGGACATACTACTTAACCTTCTAATTCCTCCATCCATATCTCAAATTGTTAGAATTAAAGAGCTCTAAGGAAGAAGTGTTGGAGCCAGAAGGTAGGAAATAAATACTAAAACAATGACATTCATTACTTGGCTGCATAAGGAACTGCCCCCCCCCAATAAGGCAGTTACACACCAAAAAGAGAAAATGAAAGCCCCCCTCTGTTCCGCAGTTATTTCGGTATGCGTTCCTTCATGACTTCAAGCATGTCAAGGAAAACCAGGCTGTAATACACTTTTAGGGTAGACCTCAAGTCACAAAAAACAACAAACACCCAAGACAGGAAAAATGCAGACGAGGGAAGAGAAATGGTTAAGCTTTAATGTAATGAACATGAAACACAAATTATTGCTAGCACTGGTAGCTGACTGTCCTTTTCTGCTATCTTCTCCAATTACCCTCTAGCCAGTAGCCATCTGGGAGGTACGGGAATCAGAGGAGAAAAGTTCAAGAACAGAGAGCCAAAGTCTCCTGCAGATGCCTGGCCACTAGGCTCTGTAAAGCCCAAGTCTGCAGCAATTGTTTCATCTGTCTTGTGGATTTCAGTATAAAATGGCGTGTACACACACACACACACACACACACACTCATATAAGCAAGCACCCATTTAAAAGGGATTCTGAATGTCTGAATGTGTGCATTTCACTGACTTCTGTCTGTTTCTCAAGGAAACCTCAGGGAAGAGAGATGAGACATAGTGGTGGCCAGGAAGAAAGTTCTTGGGGTCCCTGGGTCCCCTTTCCTGTTTAAGCCAAGGAAGTTCTGCTTTTATCAATTTTAGCTATTTTCCTAAAATTGTCTTCAGAGAAAAGATGCAGCTAATAATAATACTAATGTTTTAAGAAAATACTCTGGGACTCCTATGGGCTGACAGTTAGCAGCAATGCTTCTGAACACTGGTTTCCCTGGTGGGGGACATGCCAGGAAACAACCTTACAGGGATTGCAGCTGCCAGCAGCTACTTCTGCAGCAGAGGCCACAACAGGCTGAGAGCAGAGGCAGAGGCGGTCTGCTTGCCATCAGCACTTAGGAGGGCAGTGGCTGCCCCCACAGGATCCACAGGCCAAGCCTCAGAGGCAGAGTTATAGAAGACGGCAGCAATGGAAAGATTTCTGTCTGTCTGCAAAGAGTTGAGGGTGACCCTCCCAGAGGGTAGGGACCAGAACTCAATTACTCACCACCCTCTGCTTCTATGACTGATTTCTGCATTCATTTCTGATATTTAATTGATTATAAACTAACCAGAAATCCCAAAGGGGCCCTCAGTCTCTGCTGAGGTAGCTGTTTAGTTGAGGCACAGTCAAAATCTGAGTATTTTGTGGCTGAAATGTATAGCGAATGACCCAGGTCTGGCTGGCTGTGTGACGCATAACAGCATACATTGGATGACTCATAGAAGTCAGGGATGGAAAAGACCTATTAGGTCATTTTTTCCATCCTCCAGCCATTGCAGGTTTACTCCCTGCCAAGGTAGGATTATATTCAAATATTTAGTCCAGTCTAGTTTGAACTGATTCAAGTAACGGGGCTCCTACAACCTCCCCTGGGATCTTAATTCCACAGGATCATTGATCTCGTTCTTCAGAGAATGTTCCTGATGTTCACTTTAAATTTTCCTTTGCTCAATTTCATCCCATTAATCCTACTTATTACCCCTCAGGCCACCCTAAATAATATCCCATCCCCTTTCATGTTGACATTCCTCCAACACTGGTAGGGAGGAGACAGGGGAATACAAAAATGTCTTTTTGGCTTGGCTCACGATCTTAAGTATAAAATGAAGAAAAGAAATGTTCTGAATAATAGCTTTAAATGTTGAGGAGACTATGAATATGAGATGAGAAAGGGTTTTCCAGATTGCCTAAGAATAGTTCAGACAATCAATGGCAGGTGTTTCTGAGTTCAGCTTTACATTCTTAATATTCTGAGTCAGAGAGTAGCAAAGATGAAATGCCACATAATCCGCCATACTGCCACCTAAGATGGATAATGGAGTATGTCCTCATAGCTTTGGGGGAGATAATTCTATATAATCCTCTGATTATTTTTCCCTAGAGAGCAAGGATCACTTCAAATAGCACAAAACCACATTAGTTAAACTCACAGTGAGTAATGTCCCTGCTTGGAGCCTTAGGCAAACCAGACCTGAGAGCCTGTAAAAGTCAGCCAACACCAGAGTGTGAGGCCATGCGGTGAGAGCCAGAGTACAAGATCTCTCCAAGTGTTTGGGGGGTGCTAGGACGCTTACTAAAACTACCAATTATTAGGATTCATCTCAGAGCAATTGATCTGTGGCCAAAGCCTAGAAATCTGCATTTTTAGCAAGTTTGCCAACATTTTAAAAGTCTGGTCCATGAGGTGACTCTAATTCAATAGTATTTGGGGAAACCTTGAGCTAAACTGTATTAACTAAGCTAGAGCCCAAAGAGCAAGAATTTCGCTGGCAACAGGACAGAAATCAGAGATCAGGAATCAGGGATGAAGTAGACTTAAGAGTGAGAGCAGAACAAGGAGGATGTGAAGTTATTGTTAGAAGTAAAAAAATGCTGTTTCCCCAGCCTTGGCTTGCTGGCTATCAGAAGTGCGGTTAGTGCATGGATGTGCAGTCAGATTGAAAAGATAACATATTAGAGTTTGGAACTACCAAGGAAACCAGGAGTTGAGAATTCAGGACCTAAAGAGAAGAAAGACACAGGAGAATGACACTCTGCAGTTTTTCTGCTTGAGATATTTGCTGGGTCCTAACGCTACCCTGAACCAGTGGCTGAATAGCTAAATAGAAAAAAAGGTGATAAAGGCAGTGTTTTCTAGAGTGACTTGGTAAAAATGAGACAAAAACTATACTTTCAGATTTAACAAGACACAATAGCTTTAGCAAATACCCCAGGCTTTCAATTATAATTTCTAGAAGGCTATCTACTCTAGCTTTACAAAAATTTCAGCCCAGCCAGCTACAAGTCAGCTCACTTGGTGATTGTAAGAAGGTGCTCTACCACACTTAACACAACCCACACCTGATCAGAAGTTAACAGGCATATGGAAACAGTATAAAGAGAAACATATAAAATAAAAACATATATGACCCAGTTTTTGACAATATCAAACATAGATAAGATTGAGAATTTCATCTGAGACTCAAACCGAGAAAAAATATATACATGTATATATTCAAATATAAATCCTACCAGTGAAAAATGCAATAATTAAAGTCTCAACATATGCGTTTAAAAGCTGATTTGGCTTAGCAGAAAAGAAAAGAAATTAGGAAGAAATTGGAAGTTATCTTCAGTAGCAAATAAAATATGCAGGTAGAAGCAAGAAAACAGAAAGGATAGAAAATGTGATAGAAAATAACATTAGAAACATATGGGGCATGGGAAAGAGGTCTAAAAATTTGATTATCATCAGAACAGTCATTACTAAAAAGTCAGAAAAACAACAGATACTGGCATGGATGCACAGGGGAAGGAATGCCTACACACTGTTAGTGGGACTGCAAATTAGTACAGCCTCTATGGAAAATAAGCAGAGGTTGGAGATGCCTCCAACCAAATATGGAGATTCTTCAAAAAACTAAAAGTAGACCTACCATGTGATCCAGTAATCCTGCTACTGAGTATTAACCTAAAGGAAAAGAAGTTATTTTATCAAAAGACATTTATTGCAACAAAATTCACAATTGCAAAATGTACAAGTGCCTTATCAGTTCATGAGTGGGCACTCAGGTATGTGCATACACACACACACAAACACACCATGAAAGAAAGATGACTTAATCCTTTTGCAACAATTTGGACAGCACTGGACACCATTCATTCGCCTAGTGAAGTGTCTAATGGAAAACCAAACACCACATGTACTCACTATTAAATCTGAACTAACCAATAATCAGCATTCAGTTTCACAGAAGAAAGTAAAACTTAACAGGAAATCAAGCAGGTAGGGGGAAGAAGGGATGGATGAAATCATATCTAACAAGTGCATTGAATACCATCTGAGGTGACAGGCAACTTTTAATTCTGCATTAGCATTACACAAACAATACGTGTAACAAAAAATATTTGTACCCCCATAATATTCTTAAATTATTTAAAAAACTAAGAGAAGAAAAATCTACAATTACAGTTATAGACTTTAGAAAAACTCTTACAAGAATAATAGAACAAGATAACTTGAGCAGTTTTTAAAGCACTTTCAAATTGAAATGATTGGGTGGGTTAATTATACATTTTATCCACGTATGACAAATACTAACGGCCAAAAACCAGTGGCACAATATCTTTAAAGTGAAGAAAGAAAACAAATCTGTCAAGCAAATATTCTTTATCAAATACAAAGATCCTGCAAAATCAAGGCAAAATGAATCATTCTCAGAAAAAGTGAGAATTCTTCATGACCAAACCTATGCTACAAGAAATGCTAAAGCCAGGTTTTTTAGGCTGAAGAGAAACAATACCGGAGGGAAAACTGGATTTTCAAGAACAAACTAAGAGATTTAGAAGAAAAAAACAAGAAGACTTTCTTTTCCTTCATTTCCTTAAAAGTGCGTAAGATGATACAACAGGTATCTGCAGCTGCCACTCGGTTTTACTGTTAAACTAAAACTGCTTTAAAAATAAAGTCTATTAAAAAAAATTGTTTTTAAGTTTGCACACGCATAAGGCTGTTTCGAATTAAACTATGGCTCTGGTGGGAGGAGCCGAGGCCGGCGGTGGGCGGGGCGGCCCGCGGCCCTCAGCGGGGGAGCGCGCCGCCGAGCCGCCATCATGCCCGGGCACTTACAGGGCGGCTTCGGCTGCGTGGTCTCCAACCGATTCGACCAGTTATTTGACGACGAATCGGACCCCTTTGAGGTGCTGCAGGCAGCGGAGAACAAGAAAAAAGAAGCCGGTGGGGGCGGCGTCGGAGGCCCTGGGGCCAAAAGCGCAGCCCGGGCGGCGGCCCAGACCAGCTCCGGCGCGGCGGGCAAACGGCTGTGTGAGGAGCCCCAGAGGGACGGCGAGAAGCCGCCGCCCCCCGGCGACAAGGGACAGACGCAGCCGCCGCCCCTGGGCGACAAGGGACAGACGCAGCCGCCGCCCGCGCTGCCCCAGAAGGAAGGAGCAAGACGCGTTGGAAGAAGACCTGAGGCACAGCTTCAGGGGGAAGGGAGACTTACTGAGAGAAGACCGGAAAGGCGACCACCTCGGGAACGAAGATTTGAAAAGCCTCTTGAAGAAAAGGGGGGAGGAGGCGAAAGTTCAGCTGCGGGACCGACTGTGGAGCGGCCTGTCCGAGGCCGGGGCGGGCTTGGGAGAGGCCGAGCAGGCCGCGGACGTGGACTGGGCCGAGGAGATGGATTTGAGTCCCGTGGCAAACGTGAGTTTGACAAGCACAGTGGAAGCGACAGGTCTGGCCTGAAGCCCGAGGACAAGCGTGGAGGGAATGCATCTCACCACTGGGGGACCGTCAAAGATGAATTAACTGACTTGGAGCCATCAAATGTGATCGAGGAAACACCTGAAGGTGAAGAGCACCCAGTGGCAGACACTGAGAACAAGGAGAACGAAGTTGAAGAGGAAAAGGAAGACAGTCCAAAAGAGATGACTCTGGATGAATGGAAGGCTATTCAAATTAAGGACCGGGCAAAAGTAGAATTTACTCTCCGAAAGCCAAATGAAGGTGCGGACGGGCAGTGGAAGAAGGGATTTGTTCTTCATAAATCAAAGAGTGAAGAGGCTCATGCTGAAGATTCCGTTATGGACCGTCATTTCCGGAAGCCAGCGAATGATATAACGTCTCAGCTGGAAATCAATTTTGGAGACATTGGCCGCCCAGGACGCGGTGGCAGAGGAGGAAGAGGTGGGCGTGGGCATGGTGGACGTCCCACTGACAAGTCAAGTGCTTCTGCTCCTGACATGGATGACCCAGAAGCATTCCCAGCTCTGGTTTAACTGGATGCCATAAAACAACCCTGGTTCCTTGGTGGACCCTTCTGTTCAAAGCTTTTGCATGCTTAAGGATTCCAAACAAACTAAAAAAAAAAAAAAAAAAAAAAAATAGACTGTCATCCTTACCATTCACACCTAAAGAATGAATTTTATCTGTTTTGAAAATGAAGTTCTCTCACTACACAGAAGTAACAAATATGATAGGTTTGTATTTAGAAAAACATTGGTAGTAGGGATGTTGTCATAATTTTCAGAGATTATATATTCTTCATCAGTACTTTTGTATTCTACTTGCAAATATGCATTTCCAAACCTGAGACAGAGGTGTGAACACTGTGTACCAGTTTAACGCTTTCACTTCATTAGTGTTTTTTAATTAAGGATTTAGATGTTCACTCAATTATAAACTGGTTTTAAATATTGGACATTTCAGTTTTAATACCTGCTTTTCATTTTCACACATGGTCAACTGGGACGTGTAAACTTTGATTTGTCCAATTTTATGCTGTGTGGAATACTACTTTATTCAAAAAATAAAAAATTAAAAAATTAAATTAAAAGTGTGTGTTTTTCCTAGGGTGTTTATAATGTATGTAGATGTAATACATATAACAAAGAGCAAAGTTAATGGGGGCAGTAAATTGACCTTTATGTTTATAAGATTTTTATTATTTTTCATAAAGTGGTAAAAAATTATCTCGAAGTATACTGTGAAAAATAAGTTTCTATGCTATAACACCCAGAACAAAGTTAAAAATAATAATAATACAAAGGGATTAGCCAAAAGCCAATAGTGAAATTGTGAAAAATGTTACAATGATAATAATCATCATTAGAAAAAGGAAATTAGGATCAGAAGAAAAATCCAAGAGAATAATCAGAAACAAATAATAAAATGATAACCTAAAAATAATTACATCAATAATTTTATTAAATATTGGTGAACTAAAAAGGCCAGTTAAAAGATAACAGCACTAAGAAAGATTTTAAAATATCAGGAGACATGACAATTGTAAATATTTATGTACTTACAAATTATCCTCAAAAATCTTAGCAATTAAAGAAATAATTCCAGAGTCATTATATCAGTAATTGATTAAACAACTAAACAGAAAATTTTTAGTAGATTATATGTAGACAATCTGAATAACACAGCCACTTGAAATTGGCATTTATAAAATACTACATTTAAGGCTCAGCACCTGTGGCTCAGCTGGCTAAGGCGCCAGCCACATACACCTGAACTGGCGGGTTTGAATCCAGCCCAGGCCGACCAAACAACAATGATGGCTGCAACCAAAAAATGGCCAGGCGTTGTGGCGGGCGCCTGTAGTCCCAGCTATGTGGGAGGCAGAGGCAGGAGCCTCACTTTAGCCCAGGTGTTGGGGGTTGCTGTGAGCTGTGATGCCACAGCACTCTATCCAGGTTAACAGCTTGAGGCTCTGTCTCAAAAAAAAAAAAAATACATTTAACAACTTCAAAAATATACATTCCTTTTGTTTGCAGTTTCACAAAAGCCATATTAGAAATAAAACCATAAAAATCTAATAAAATAGAAGCAAAGTAAACCCAAAGTAAGTAGAAGAAAAGAAATAAAGATAATAATGGAAATCAATGAAATATTAAAAGACAATAATACTTAAAAATTAACAAAGCCAAAAGTTGTTTCGTTAAAACATTTTTATTATAAATTCTTAGCTAAACATGAAGAAAAAAATCATTAATATTAGGAAAGAGGGAGATCCTATAGATATTAAAAGAATAACAAAAATATAAACTTTGTACCAACAAATTTGACAATGTAGATGAAATTTATTATACACAAAACTATAAACTTAATCTATATACAAATTACATACACTTATATATAATGTGTGGTATTTTAATATAATAAGAAATATGTATTGGGTCTTTTTCCTGATCTCTAGCACAGAACTAAAGGGTGAGAGTACCTTGTTACTCATTTTTTATTTGTTTGTTTTTTTAGAGACAAGAGTCTCACTTTAGGCATCACAGCTCACAGCAACCTCTCAGCTTTTGGGGTTAGGCAATTCTCTTTCCTCAGCCTCCCGAGTAACTGGGACTACAGGGGCCACAACAACACCTGGCTACTTTTTGTTACAGTTTGGCCAGGGCCAAGTTTGAACCCATCAACCTGGGTATATGGGGCCAGCACCCTCTTATGTTGCCCATAATAAGCCCCTTACAACTACACTGAGTATGAAGTAATTTCTAGATGAGGACTGGTTGCTAGAGAAGCCAATTATGTGACTGGAGGGTTGGAACATTTAGCCTACCTCTTAATTCCTGGGAGAGGAGAGGGGCTGGAGATTCACTGAATCACCAGTAGTAGCTAATGATTTAATCAGTCATGTTTACAAAGTGGAACCTCCATAGAAACTCTGTAAACAACAGAGTTTGGAGAGCTTTTAGGTTCAGGAGCACATCAAAGTTTCAGGAGGCTGGTACATCTGAGAGGATATGGAACTGTCAAGCCTCTCTCCCCAAATCTTGCCCTATGCCTTTCTTTCATTTAGCTGTTGGTGAATTTCACCCTTTTTTTTTTTTTTAAGAGACAGAGTCTCACTTTGTTGCCCTCGGTAGAGTGCCATACCATCACAGTTCATAGCAACCTCCAGTTCTTGGGCTTAGGTGATTCTCTTGCCTCAGACTCCCGAGTAGCTGGGAATACAGGTGCCCACCACAAAGCCTGGCTATTACACCTTTTATAAGAAACCAATAGTAAGTAATGTGCCTCCCTGAGTCCGGTGGGATTGGCAGTCTTGTGGAACTGAACCCTCAACTTGGGAGATCTGTACTAATTTCAGGTAGTTAGTGTCAGAATTAAATTGCCAGACTCCCAGTTGGAGTCCACAGAGAACTGGAAAATTTCTTGATGTGGAAACTCATAAATTTGTTATCAGAATTGTTGTGAGTGTAAAGAAACTTTTTTTCTGTGTGTGTACACATGCACATATGCATACTGATAGTGAGCAACTGGTAAATAAAATTAAAAAGCAGTACCATTTAACATAATACCAAAAAACATAAAATTCTTAGATATAACTCTTAAAAAAGATATGTGTATGAAAGATACCCTTATTGAAAACTACAAAACATTGTTAATAGAAATTAAAGACCTACATAAATGAAGAGATTTACCATGTTCATAGAATGAAACTGAATATTGGGAAATTACCAATTCTCCTCAAATTTATCTACAGATAAAAAGCAATATTATCAAAGTTTTCCTACTTGTTTAATAGAAATTGACAAGCTGTGCTAAAATTTATATGCAAAGGGCTTAGCATAGCCAAAGAAATATTGAAAAGGCGTCTGGGCACCTGTGGCTCAATGGACTAGGGCACCAGCCACGTACACCTGAGTTGGCAGGTTCGAATCCAGCCCAGGCCTGCCAAACAACAATGACGGCTGAAACAAGGAATGGCCGGGTGTTGTGGGGGGTGCCTGTGGTCCCAGCTACTTGGGAGGCAGAGGCAGGGGACTCACTTGAGCCCAGGAATTGGAGGTTGCTGTGAGCTATGATGCTGCAGCACTCTATCCAGGGTGACAGCTTGAGGCTCTGTTAAAAAAAAAAAAAGAAAGAAATTTGCAGTATTCATGCCACCTCATTTCAGAATTAACTACAAGATTATATTACACAAAACTGTGATTGTGGGAAAGCAATAGATATATACATAAAAGGTGCTGAATGGAGAGTCCAGAAATATACTTATATGTATAATGTCAAATGATTTCAACAAAGATGCTAAGGTAATTCAATGCAGGAAGACTGAAACAACTGCATATCCATATGCAAAAGCACTGCACACCATGACGACAATCAAGTCCCATAAATCGCTACAAGAACACGCAGGAGAAAGGCATTACAATTTTGATAGAGACAAAAATTTCATAGGCCACTAAATAAATACCAATCATAAAAGAAAAAAATTAAAATTAAAACAAGGTACTTCTATCCACCCACTATAATGACTAAACTTAAAAAAGAACTGACAATACCAACTTTGGGCAAATATTTGAAGCAACTAGAAGCTTTAATGTATTGCTGGTGGGGGAGGGGAACATGTAAAATAATAAAAACACTTTGAAAAAATTTGACAATTTCTTATAAAGTTAAACATTCACTTCTAATATGTTTCATTACATTTCAATATTTACCTAAAAGAGATGAAATATATGTCCACATCAGTATACACTTAGGTATATGAATGTACTCATCATGAATTAAACTATAATATTTGAAAACTAGAAGCAAGTCAAATGTTCAAAAAAAGGTACTGGATACCATACTTTGTAGTATATTCATACAATGGAATAGTACCCCAAAATAAAAAGACCTTAATTATTGATGTGACTTTAACATGAATGAAGCTCAAAAACTTGCTATGAAAAAGAAGTCCGGATATAAGAGAGAACATACAAAACACATGATTATGTTTGTAAGAAACTATAGAATGGGGGGAAAGCTAATCTAAAATTAGAATCTAAATAGGATCAATTCTGATCCAGGGACAGGGACTGCCAATGTTAACTGAGAAGAAACCAGAGGAAATTATGAGGAAATAAAAGAGCTTTGGATCTTAACTGAGTTGGTAGTTACACTACCTTAAACTACAAGTTGAGTACCTGTAGTTGTTGGGACCAGCAAGTGTTTCATATTTTGGACTCTCAGATTTTGGAATATTTGCATATGCCTACTGAGATATTTGGAGAGTAGGACCAAAGCCTAAACACAAAATTCATTTATTTTTCATATACATTGAATGGATATAGCCTGAAGGTAATTTTATACAATATTATTAATACTTTTAGGCCAGATGCAGTGGCTCACGCCTATAATCCTAGCACCTTGGGAGACAAGGCAAGTGGATTGCCTTCTTGTGACTCAGTGAGGGGAGGGAGAGTTGACCTGAGTGGAAATGGTGGGAAATTAAGAAACAAAAGCAGAAATGATAAGGAGAGGCAAAGAAAGGCAGGAGATGAGAGAGATAGGATGGCATGAGGAGGACTAATGAAGCTGATGATTGCAGGAAGCACCTGAACTATGGAAAGAGCTTTATTCACACAGTATCTTTAAAAGGTTGTATAAATCTTTTTTTTATTGTTTTTATTATTAAATCATAGCTGTGTACATTAGTGCAATCAAGGGGTACAATGTGCAGGTTTCATATACAATCCAAACTATTTTCATCAAACTGATTAACATAACCTTCATGGCATTTTCTTAGGCATTGTATGAAGACATTTGTATTCTGCATTTAGTGAGGTTCACCTGTACCTCTTTCTAAGCTGCACCATAGGTGTGGGCTCACCAATTACCCTCCCTCCACCCCAACCTCACCCCTCCCCTCCCTTCCCTTGCCACTTTCTCCATATTCTTGTGCTATAGTGGGTTATAACTTTCATATGAAACCTATAAAGCTTCATAGTAGGGCTGAGTACATTGGATACTTTTTCTTCCATTCTTGAGATACTTTGCTAAGAAGAATATGTTCCAGCTCCATCCATGTAAACATAATAGAGGTAAAGTCTCCATCTTTCTTTAAGGCTGCATAGTATT
>CAUYON010167253.1:0-79365 GCA_963573935.1 Arctocebus calabarensis
TTTTTTGAGACAGAGCCTTAAGCTGTCACGCTGGATAGAGTGCTGCGGCATCACAGCTCACAGCAACCTCCAATTCCTGGGCTCAAGCAAACCTCTTGCCTCTGCCTCCCAAGTAGCTGGGACTACAGGCGCCCACCACAACGCCCGGCTATTTTTTGGTTGCAGCCGTCAGTGTTGTTTTGGCGGGCCTGGGGTGGATTCGAACCCGCCAGCTCAGATGTACGTAGCTGGTGCCTTAGGCCGTTGAGCCACAGGCACTGAGCCTAATATTTGAATTCTTATTGATTTTTTCTGTTGTGTTTTTTTCTCATGGTTTCAAGAAAGTATTATCTTCTGGTAGCCTAATAATTTTTAAAGTTAATGTCAAACATTTATTGATGAAAACATTGAGATTGTCTGGGGTTCTTGATTATTTTCCAGATGGATTCATTTTTTTCCTTGAAATACAAGCAACTTTATCATCCTCCGGATGACAGACTCCAGAGTCAAAGGGGCAGTGTGGTGAACCTGTATCAGCCCCCTTCCTATTCCCTCTTCTGAGATAGATTCATTTTTGCTCTGGCAGATATTTGCAATGATTTGAAGCTGAGCTTCAATCCTTTTTTTTTTTTTTTTCGAGACAGAGCCTCAAGCTGTCACCCTGGATAGAGTGCTGTGGCATCACAGCTCACATCAACCTCCAATTCCTGGGCTCAAGCGAGTCTCCTGCCTCCGCCTCCCAAGTAGCTGGGACTACAGGCACCTGCCACAATGCCCAGCCATTTTTTGGTTGTAGCCGTCATTGTTGTTTGGCGGCCCCTGGGCTGGATTCGAACCTGCCAGCTCAGGTGTACGTGGCTGGCGCCTTAGCTCATTGAGCCATAGGCGCCGAGCCTGAGCTTCAGTCCTTATATGAGCTAATCTAATTCTTGTTCACCATTAATCCCAGCCTATTGCCCTATAGGTTCTGGCTGGATACCATGGTCCTTAAACTTGTGGCAGTGCCCAAACTGCACTTTCTTACCCCAAATCTTACAAAACTGCTGGCATCTCTACTCAACTTCTCAGACTCTTCTTGGCTGATGTTTTAGGAATCAGTTGCTCCCTTCAGGGAAAAGCAATGCTGAGTGCTAGCCTCCCTCTCTCCCTGGGATCTTGGCTTCTCAAGTTCTACCTCATGTATCTGATATCTCCAAGTAAGTTTCTAAAACATATTCTATCCAGGTTGTCTAATTGTGATTAGAAAGAAGTTTAGTTGTTATCTTTGTTATTTTCTGCTGCTACAACACAATACCACAGACTGGATAACTTATAAAGAAAAGAAATTTATTTGACTTGTAGTTCTGGAGGCTGGGCAGTCCAAGAACATGGGGTTGGCCTCTGGTGAGGGGAACAAGGTGGTGGAAGCCATCATGTGGCAAGCAAACACATGAGACAGGAAAAGGGGATGACCCCCATCATAATGAACCATAAGCTCTGCCCCTCGTGAATGGCATTAGACCATTCATTATAGCAGAGCTCTTGTGATCCAATTGCCTCCCCAAAGCTCCACCATTTAACTCCACCAAAATAGCAACCATGTCACCGACACTTGAACTTCTGGGGGACACATGCAAACCATTGGAGTTGGAAACAAAAATTGCTCATCATCCCTAGAAGTAGAACTTGTTACTGTCCCTATGACGTGTGAACCATGCGTGCATCTTGGTTTGTCCAGGACACCACCAGGATGTTGGAATAATCGTTGCCACTCTCTCCTTTCTCAAATGTCTAGTAGGATAAGCTATATGGTCACCTGCCATTGAGTCATGTTGCTCACTGAGGCTAGAGACTTGACTCATGGCGTTCCAATAGGACCCATTGTAAGTGAGGTGGGGCAACACTGATTGGCCTGTGACATGCTGGCTCTTCTCAGAGTCACTTCTCAGCCTACCCTCTTTTTCAAAAGAGTTTAGTGGAAACAAATTACTTCCTCATACTTAACGTAGGACTCTAGGGTTAATCGTGGGAGTATTTTCATTTTCAGGATATTCTGATCCAAAAGACCAAGGAAGGTATACCTGTGGCTTTTTGCAGCATTTGTGGGCACAGTCCCAGTATTTTACACTGAAGTAGATAGGTCCCTTAGCCTCATCTCTCTATCCTGGGTTTAGAATCTATCAAGAATATTTTTTCTAGTTAAAGTAGGAACATTGCATTAAAGGCTCATGCAGTCAAAAGTGTGACTATGGGTGGACTTAGCCACATCTTGCCTGCCTTTTCCATTGCACACTTGGTCACACGACCGCAAACCTCTTGTGGTACACAAGAGGTGCCTAATTGGGGTGAAAATGTGGAGAAGAATGTCCACTCTAGCTCCTTGACACACCAGAGAAAATTTCAGAATTCAGGTCCTTAGGGGAAAGCACTTTATTAAGGTGAATGCAAACAATCCCACTGCCTCTTGTATTAGCTTTTAAATATCAGTTGTCCCTTGCTGAGTGTGGCTGAAGCAGGGATGATATTTTTGTCCTAATTTCCTAACTTACAAATAGTCCAATGGTGAATTAGAGCTTCCTCTCCATTCCTCTCAGCTTCAATCTAGTTTCTTTATTGCCATCAGATTTTCCAGAGAGGAGCAATCCCATGAGGTCAGAGACCGTTCATTTACCTTGCTGAATTTCTCCACAGGCCCTGGTGAGCCGGGGGATCGAGGTGCTGCTCATGACTGCTGACAGTGGACTGGAACTGAGAAAAGGCCACATACCAAATGGTACAGTTTTGGTTTTGCCCTAGTTCCTCCAAGTTCCTCCACTAGTCAAGTCGGAAACAGAACAGGACTCCCTTTGCCACGCAGGCCTTTCCATCCCCCATGGGTGAGGTCCCATTGTCTGCAGGTGAAAGCAGAGCTGAGTCAAGGAGCTAGTTAGGTCTTGCTGCCCCCCCAGCACCTTCCAGAACACTCACTCCATCCCCCTCAGCCTCTGGGTGGCCCCGAGTGGGGACTGGCTGGGACTTGAATAAAGGCAAGTCTGTCATTGCCCAATGGGCACAAGTGAGCCACAGGAAGTGGATGTGTGTCAGAGAAATTGTACTGTCATGGACGCAGCCCCTATAGCTCATGGCGTAAAGAAGTCCAGGAAATAAAAGCAGTGGAGAAATACAGAATAGGATTACAAGGAGGAAATATAGGTTGATATGTGGAGCCGTGGAAAAAGATAACACGTGAACAAATGGAGCCAGAGAACATTGCCTTTTGAAATTTTTTTTTATTTTTTTGAGATAGAATTTCACTTTATAACCTTTGGTAGAGTGCTGTGGCATCATAGCTCACAGCAACCTCAAATTCTTGAGTTCAAGTGATTCTCTTGCCTCCGCCTCCCAAGTAGCTGTGATTACAGGTGCCCTCCACAATGCCCGACTATATTTTTATAGAGATGAAGTCTCACTCTGGCTCAGGCTGGTTTCAAACCTGTGAGGTTAGGCAATCCACCCGCCTCGGCCTGTCAGAGTGCTAGGACTACAGGCGCGAGCCACCGCACCTGGCCTGCCTTTTGGAATTCTTGAGCTCAAGCCATTTTGTCAGGTGCCTTGGTCTCTGCCATACTCTCCCCCCAGGATTTTTTGTGACTCTTCTTTGTCTATAGAGGGAGGGTCAGATTAGTGCTCTGAATTAAAAGTCAGGAGACCCATAGCCAACTTTTAGGTCTTAGGTTATTCGTCTCTCTGGACTTGGTTTCTTTTTGTGTCCAGCATTTATTCATCAGTGTGATGTAGTTTAACTGCCAGTCTTCCTTCTCGGAGTCATTCATTGTAAATGCTAAGTGAAGGGATGTGTTTGAAAGCCCTTTGTATGTCACATGTTTGGATTCAAGTGTTGAATCTTATCTTCATGACTAGCAATAAGCCGTGTCAATGGGAAATACCTGTGGGAGGTGTGTACGGGAGGTGCTGAGCCCACTGTCACTCCTGACCCTGGCGTGGGGATGGCGTGTCCTCTGCCCTGCCCTGAAATAGTCATAGCAGGGCCTGTGCCAAGTTTCTCCCTTCCCTCCCCAGTGCTTGCCACTGTCCACCTGAAAAGAATTAAGCAAGAAACTTACCAAGACCTTGCTTCAATCCAGGTAAGGACACTTCAGGGCTGGGAGATGTGTTCTGATTCTTGCCCTTGCTAGAACCTCTTCAGTCATTTCCTGGGGAAGTTCTCAGCAGCGATCAGTTCAGTTAAAACCTGGATCTACTGTGCCCTTGAAATGCCTCTTGTAAGTGGCTTGAGGTTTGGCTAAATCAAATTCATCTACCCACAATATTTCGCCCTTAGCCTTCAGCATTAGATAGTCTCTTGTGTTTTGTTTCCAGTGCATTTTATAGACTTGACTAAGAAAGAGAACCACATGAGAGAAACATTTTTAGTGCTTCCTCTGTGTCAGACACCTCCTTATTAGATCTCTACTCTGATCATTCAAGGGGATGAGAGATTCTAGAAAGTTCTAGAAAGGACAATGTTGCAATGGCAGTTGACTTTACCAAAGCTTAGGCAAGAAGAGTAGTGAAACAGGAGGAATAATGAGACCAGGAAAACAGTCTGAGAACCGGAGAGTAAAGCTCCGAGTGTGTGAGTGGGGAGAGGATGCTCAGTCACCAAGGAGTGGGGTGTGAGAACCAGACTTTACAGTTCCCTTCCAAGCAATTCAGGCTTCTGATTTGTAAGAAACTTTTCTCAATTGATACTTGATTTTTTACAGGGTGTTAGCCCCATAATGATGATGGTATATACAGCAACGTCTTTTGACACGTGGGGTGCTGTCCGCAATTATCTGGACCCACATGGTGAGCGCTGCTTTGTTCCATTCTTAGGAGAACACAGGCCACAGATGGCACTGACTTATTTGTTCTGCTGATTAGTGAATTGCGATTTAGGATATAAAATCTGCATCTTATAGCTCCGCAAATGTCAATGCGATTAAGTAGACACCTCACAGACATCTGTGCAGGTAAAATGATAGCGTAAAATGAGCATCCTGAGATCACTGCAGTTGAAACTTAAATTTTAGCAGCATTTCCCTTGTAGTTATTAATATATTTTGGAAGCTATTAAATAAATAAGGTTGAACCATTCTGGTAGGAGAGGAAATTCAATGAAAGTTCGTTGGGTGCGAGTAGAATGTTATCTGGTCTCTGATGATCTATCTCAATTCTGCAGTCCCCTGGTGAACTGTAGTGATCTTTAAAATAAAAGTGAGTGTTCCTGGTGCTGTAATTTGAGACCAGTCACTGTTAGAAGTGGTAAGTGCAGAAGAAACATTAATCTTCCCATATATTTACCTAAGACAGTGGTTCTCAGCCTTCCTAATGCTGCAGCCCTTTAATAGAGTTCTTGTGGCTCGCGACCCACAGGTTGAGAACCACT
The DNA here is from genome assembly GCA_963573935.1 of Arctocebus calabarensis. Classification (NCBI taxonomy): domain Eukaryota; kingdom Metazoa; phylum Chordata; class Mammalia; order Primates; family Lorisidae; genus Arctocebus; species Arctocebus calabarensis. The sequence continues at coordinate 5,369 of CAUYON010167253.1, forward strand.
GACCTAAGACAAAGAGGCACAAGTTTGATATGTGCAGTTTGTATGCTACAGAAAATATCTCCCCAAAATGTGAAACCCAGGGAAGAAAGTAAGGAACAATTTTGGGTTATGAAAGTAATACTGAGAATAACTTGACTTACCCTTCTCAGTCAATTCTGGCTAATCCTACACATTTTGGGGGGCATGAGATATTGGTAGACTGTGAATATTTTAGGTCTAGATGATTTGAGAATCCACAAAGGGCTGTGAGTTCTCACACACTCTTCCATTAGCCCTTTTCTCCCCTACTCTATGCAGTGCTAATGAAGGACGTGCAAGAAATGTTCAAGCTCAGGTTCTCCCTCAACTTCTACATGTTCCATGGTGGCACCAACTTTGGCTTCATAGGCGGAGCTACGTTCCTGAACACTTATCTCCCTGTGGTCACCAGCTATGGCAAGTACTTGTGCCCCAGAATTGTCTCCGACTGAGGTCACCCCACCATTTGAGACTGGGGCTTCCTAGAGTTGACCTCTGAGGATAATCTCTGAAATGGTTCATCTGTTTTTCCTTTACCATATCCTAGGGGTTGAGGATTTGGTATTTGTTTCTTTTGACAGTACTAGAATTTATTCACCACTAGAATGTAGACTTTCTGGGACATTGCAAGCAGAGAGTTTGGTAGCTTAATCTTTTTTTTTTTCTTTGAGGCAGAGTCTTACTATGTCACACTTGGTAGAGTGACCATGGCGTCACAGCTCACAGCAGCCTCAAACTCTTGGGCTTAAGTGGTTCTCTTGCAGTTGTCATTTTTGTTTAGCTGGCCTGGGCCAGATTCAAACTGCCACCCTTGGTGTGTGTGGCTGGTGTGGTAACCACGGTGCGATGGGTGGAGCCTTAATGTTGTCTATCCCCGGCCTGGTAGCTTAATCTTGTCTATCCCCAGCACAGACCCTTGTTCTTAGAAATTTCCTGTAGAAACAGTGACTTTGGATCTTCTGTTAGCTCCAGGGTATCGATTGATGTGTCTTCCCCAGTCTACAAGTCTATTAAGAAAGCAAGTGGGAAGTCAAGTGTGAAAGAAAGACACTGTTCAGCTGGAAATTGAATGGGAAGTAGAAACCACTGAGCTAGAGCTTATTAGACACCCCGGGACCGATGCTGTTGAAAGCCCTGGGAAGCTTGGCAGATGTCTCCTAGGCAGAATTAACTGGGACATTTTTTTTCCTAGTGCCAAGTGTTTTTCTCTTGAAGCTGCTGTATTAAGGAGCTGTAAAAGGATCCTTTTGCTCAGTACCTCCTCATCTTTTGGTGGGGGAAAGAAACTGAAGCTGAGGCTTTCCTGGGGAAAATGACTCATTTGTTTATATTTTTCAGACTATGGGGCACTGCTGTCAGAGGAAGGAGAATACACAACTGAGTATCTTGCGTTTCAAGAGTATTTTAACTCTGTTTTAGGTACGCAGCAACGATCTCAATCTGAATGATAACCCAGCCTTCTCAAGTGGTCTCTGTCTGGTGAAGAGAAGAGTGAGGAGATGGGAGGAGATTATTTGGGAGATAGTTTGCCCCAGTTTATTTTATCATTAGGCTCTGGGGATTCAAATATGCATAAGATACAGGGGCTGCTCTCCATATACTCAGCACAAGGGCCATGTTGCTTAGTCTGGGGCATGCAATAGAATTTTCTATGGCGTTTTTAGAACCAGATGTTCCAGGCCCTTCTCAGAGCTCTTAGGTAAATATGTCCTAGTTGGAATGGGAAGGGAAGGGCGGAATCTGAGCATGAGTATTTTCCCACTGTGCTTTTAGGAGATTCTGCTGAGGATCCAGGTTTGAGAACTCCTGAGCCCCCAGGGGGGACTAATGTACCTTCTTTTCCAGGGTGGCAGGGCATCTGCCTCAGAGTTTGAGGATGAGAGGAATCCTCTCAATCACTCCCCATGTCGTGACTCTCCCTGAAATTGGGGAGCCATGGCCTGTGACTGGGCCCTTCACTCTTGCTGGCTTTGGGTAGCAGGGTTACCAGAGTGGGGTTGGGGAAGGATCTTGGAATGGCCCAACCATCTGATTTTCTTTGCAGAAATTCCCATGGCCCTCCAACCAGACCATCCGGAGAGGGCTTCGTATAAGTCAGTGACACTCTTACACTTCATGTCACTGTGGGACATCCTGCCCTACCTGGACCCGGTGAGCATTTCCTGGGCCTAGACACCTGGGTAGTCTTTGGAGAAAAGAGAGGGCAGATAGCCTTTGCTCAAAGGACAGGAAGTACATATTGGGGAACGAAAAGTAGTCCTTAAAAGTAGTCTTCCCTTCGCCTAATTTCACAATTTGGAATAGGAATTTGGAAATTTGAATTTGAAGAAATCGTATAAACATTGCAGGATACTGGGAAGATTCCCTTTCACAACCTAGCTGGGACAAGATCCCTTGCCTTCCAAAGAAGGTTAGAATGAAGGCATGTTGATCAGAGGTAGGGGCAATAACATGCAAATTTCTATTTTAGTAGAGATACGCTTTCTCCAGACTTATTGCAAAGTTCACTATATAAAACAAACTAGGTAAGTCTGTCACTCTGTGCTTTCTCCTCCCTAAGGGCCAGGCATCCTTTCTTTCTCTAGGACAGTCTGTGTGCCACTTCTAATTTGACCCTAGGAATACAGTTCTAAGGAACACAGTTTGGAAGTCACTGGTCAACACTGGCAGTGTGAGTCCTCCCAAGAAGAAAAAATCTTCATCCAAAGAGGAAACAGTAGTTAGTGATCGTGAAGAGGCAGACAATATGAATGTGTCTAACAGAAAATTCTAAGGAGACAGCAGTGGGCCAGAAGAGGCAGTAGACAGCAAAAGCAAGGAAGATTAGAATGAGCCTACAGTGGTATTTCCTACCCCCAATTCCAGAAAAGGGAAAAAACTGCTGAAGCCAAAGGTAACACCATGGCTAGCTTCAAGCTGCTAACATGATCACATGGAGCTGGGGAACAGTGCTTGGTCATGAACTAGTACAAGCTGGCTGTAGCCCATCACTGCTGAAAATCATAAAATAGCCAGCGCTGAAATTTCTCTTATCTCATAAATTTTTGGTAGCTTCGATTTGTTAATACCAGGATCCAAATGAAGGCCATCACCCATTGCATATAATTGAAATATCTCCTTTGTTTCTTTTAACCTGTATGTTTTTAAAATTTCTTTTTATTCCATTTATTTGGTGGGAAAGCTGCATTATTTATACTCTAGAATTATCTGCATTGTGGGTTTGGTTTTGCTGATTAAATCCCTACATGTCAGGTGACATATCTCTGTATTCCCTGCATTTTCTGTAAGTTGATAGTTAGACCTAGATGCTTGATGGGATTAAAGGTAGGTTTTTATTTACCTGTGTGCATGTATACTTCATAGGTGGTGGTGGTGGTGTACTTTTATGCCTCCTATCCCAGGCACATGATGGTTGGATAGTGTTTCTGTTCTCATAATTGATAAGTGGGTTCAGGTGTTGTGAGATCTATTCATTTTTCAACTTTCGCATCAGCCTTTTACGTCATGGTTTCAGCAGCCGTTGACAATTATTATCTAAATCCAATATTTCACTAAAGGTTTTGAAAATGCTATCATTCTAATTCTATAATTTATTCTGGGCTTATTCACTTGAATTCTTTTATATAGAACTTCCCTTCATCAATTATTTTATTATCCCCAAATAAGTAATATAGGTTGTATGGAAAAGTTAGGACAAAAATGCAAGTATTTACTTTTATCAGAGTAATATATTTATTCACATATAACATGTTTCTGCCCCATTGCAGACTTGTCTTGATGCTCCAGTTGTCCCCTCTTAGACCAGTGGGAGCCCCTGTACGCTGGCTCCTGTGTCCTCTCGACATGACTCCCAAAGCTTTAGAGATCTTTGCTCCTTGGTCCTTCCCAGTGTTGCAGGCTGTGTAGCTTCACTCTCCTAGATTCATCTGTTTCTCCAAGGGGTCCTGAAGGGTCATGTTTTTATGCTAAGAAGTTTGAATGATTCCCTGAAAGTTATGAGAAATCATTTTAAATAGGGCTGGCAGTCAGAGGGACAGGTGTGTATGTCAGGATTTTTCTGGTGGTGCCGTGGGGACGGATTTGAGTGGGGCCCTGTTAGCGCTTTCAAACAAAGAGCAATCTCCTGAATTTGTGGAGTAGGAATAAAGGAAGAGGACGCATGAAGCAGACCTTTAGAGCTGGACTCGACAGGAGGTGATAGCTGGATGACCTAGGATGTTGAGGAAGAGAGAGAAAAGGAGGGAGAGGACATTGTGCCTCCTACCTCTTTGCCTGGGTGGGTGACGTTCTTCTTAAAGGAAAAAGAATGGCATCAGGAAGGGCTGTGGTCAGCGCAGTTTTGGGTGATACTGCATTGGAAACCCCTGTGGCCCTCCAGTTGGTGGGGGCCAATAAACATGGCATGAACAGACACAGGGCATTTTAGGGTCCTGCTAGGTAGGTGGATTTATGAATAATCACAGCCAGTTAGACTATGGGCCCAGGTGATTTCTCTTAGTGTAAAAAAGGAAAAGAAGGGAAGGCCAGGCTGGGTTTCCTATGTGGAGGAGTCCAGTGCAGGCTCCAAACATGAATTGAAGAGCCAGGCCCACAAACTGTTTCTTTCTTTCCTTCCTTCCTTCCTTCCTTCCTTCCTTCCTTCCTTCCTTCCTTCCTTCCTTCCTTCCTTCCTTCCTCCCTCCCTCCCTCCCTCCCTCCCTCCCTCCCTCTCTCCCTCCCTCCCTCTCTCTCTCTCTCTCTTTCTTTTTTTAGACAAAGTCTCACTCTATCACTCTGTGTAGAGTGCCATCACATCATAGTTCATAGCAACCTCAAACTCTTATGCTCAAGTGATCCTCTTGCCTCAGCCTTCGAGTAGCAGGGATTACAGGCACCCACCATCCTGCTTGGCTAGTTTTTCTATTTTTAGTACAGTCAGGGGTCTTGCTCTTGCTAAGGCTGGTCTTGAACTCCTGACTTCAAGCAATCCACCTGCCTTGGCCTCCCAGAGGGTTAGGATTAGAGGCGTGAGTCACCATACCCAGCCATCTTGACCTCAGCTCTTCTGTCTGAACAATAAAAATACCTCACTGCCTAGCACACCCAGAGAAATATGAGATTGGTTTGAAAAACAAACAGGGCCATTTGCACGCCACGCTTAAGCACAATCATCACCGCATCTTCCTCTTTTATATTCCTGCTCACTTCTTTGGAGAAGTGGGCTTTGGGTAGGGGTTTCTGGGGTTTTCATGTCCAGCCTCAACCTTCAGCCTGGTTTTCGCTCCTGTCTGCCACAGCCAGTCAAGTCGACCAGGCCTATTTCCATGGAGATGCTGCCCGTGAATGAGGGAAGTGGCCAGTCCTACGGGTACACACTGTATGAGACTTACGTCTCCAAAGAAGGCGTCCTCTACTCCAGGGGTCACGTTCAGGATCGTGCCCAGGTAGGAGGCAGTGAGCGCGGTCTCTATGGCATCTGTCTGCGGTCATAGCCCAGTTGTGCCATCGAGGGGACTAGTTTTGACCTTCAAAAAATCATCACTGTTTCTTAACGTCTGTCCCTTCAGTGAAATCTTTGTGAACTATTGCTTCTCTTCACCTAAGGTGTGTAAATGCCTGGGGGACATCCCTGCTGAGCCCTGAGGGGAGTTCAGGGTGTTTTTTACAGAGACCTGGGAAGAGCATAAATCGTCCTTATACTTATTGCTTATCACCCCTAACACGTGGCATGTGACAGAAACTCTTAAAACATCTGAGAGACTTACTGCACATGGGGAAAACTCAGAGGGGCTAAGTGACTTTCAGATATTGCTTAGCTGGAGCTCTGCAGACCCCGGCCAAGGGCTTCCCAGCCCACTCCAGGTCCAGCGGTTTTTTCTGGCTTTGGGTGAGATTTTCTTTGCTCTTCATACTCTGGGTGTTATCTTCTTCCAGGGCTTCAGGGACTTGTGTTTTTGTGCCTCCAGCCCTCCCAGACCCATATTTCTTGCTGTGTGGACACCCATTGTGATGTGTTTGCTCCTCAGGCTTCGCCAGCTCCTCCCGTGGTCAGCTTCCTAAGGGAACCCTCCGCGGTTCGTGGCCTCCCAAGCTAGCAGTGCTGTTCCTGTGTGCCCCTCACCCTTTCTTCACTCCTTAATCTCCTCTGGCCCCTGTAGGGGGCAGCATTGCTCAGTTCTCTTAAAATGCATGCTGTTGTCCCCTCAATCTCATCCTGGTATCTCGGGTCTGCTGTTGTTAGAACCTCGTAATTGATCTTCTGGTTGACTACATGGGTTATTCTCTGTCCCCGCTTCTCTCCCTTACTGAGCCACTGGAGTTTCTTCCCAAGGCAAAAGCCTCATCGTACCACTGGTCCTGTTCCCTCTGTCAGTGTTCTCCCTAGGCACCTGGCCCTGGTGCGTGAGGCATCCTGGCTTCTGCAGTGGATAGGAGGTGCCCTTTCTTCCTCAGTGGTCCACGTGGGCTGCCCCAGCTCCGTGGTAGCAGAGGTGGTAGCTCTGATCATTGTGCAGCTCTCCGTCTGAGTTCCTCAATGGTCAGGGTGGTGTTTTAACCCAGGCGACCCCCCTGCCCCCGTGACGTTTTGATTCACTAAGCAGGTGGATGATTATAGAATATATCAGCCTGTGCTTAGACTCTTGTAAGCTCAAATTATGAATTCCATATCCTGTGCAATAACGTTTGTGTTTTGCACATTTGTGGATCCGTCTTGTTACAGTTTCCAAGTCAAACTTTATCACACAAATTGTGATCTAACCAAAAGACCCTAAGGAGCAAATTATGAATAATCCTCCTTATCTGGTCTTGATGGCCACTGTGTGGTCTTCTGGGTGGCTTAATCGAGGGCTGAAGCAGGGCTGGAGGCAATGGAAAAGAAACAGGTTTCCATTCAGATTGTCCCTCCAACCAGGCAGGGTGGTGGCAGCAGCAGATACTTACTCCAAATGAGAATCTGGGGATGCCCAGCAGAACGGCAGTCTACCGTGGGAGACCGGGGACAGGCGGGTGGACACGTGCACGGCTGTGGTACCGACATCGCCACGGCTCCCCTCTGCTAGCATTTCTTTGACTCTGTCTACTTACTCTCTGCTTTTCTTTTTACCTCCTTCCCTGCAGGTCTTTTAAATTCTCTTCTCGTTGCCCTCCAGTCAAGCTGGGGCCCAGCTCTCGTGTTGGGACCCCTTTCTTCCCTGACTCAGTGCATCTCTGCCTACTTTAAATTCAAATCTGTTTTTGTGAACGTCTGGTCAGCTGGTGGAATTCGGGGTGATGGAGAGTTCACTGCTCCCCTTGCTGTGCCCTTTTCCCGGCTTTCCCGTGGCCTGCCTCCCTTTCCTGATGAGGACTAATGTCGCTCTCTTCTTTCTCTGGCAGGTGTTTTTGAACGGGCAGCTCGTGGGAGTCCTGGATCACTCCACTGATCATCTTTCTATTAAGAAAAACGTACATAGTCCAGTGTTAAAGGGCAAACAGTCCTAGAGCCACTGGGTCCTGCACTCGGGTGTGGGTGTGGCCAGGCTTGCGGTGACCCCTTTCCCCTTCCCTGCCCTTGAGATTGCTCCTTGCAGAGGCGCCCACAGGCACGAGGCAGAGTTGGGTTGTCCCTGAGGTCCAGGTGCACTTGCTCTGGGTAAGCAGAGCTTTCCACCTTGGATGTTTGCTAGAAGAACTCCGGCTGCTCATCGTCCCCAGTAGAACCTAGTGACACTTTCCCCAAAAGGTCTGGCCTGGGAGGGTGGGGCACGAACAGGAGTGGCAGACTTGGGGTTTGCTTGGCTCAGAGTTGGGGGGCGCAGGCTCTGAGGCCTGTCTGCAGGTCTGTCCTCCAGGGTAGAGCTAGCTGGTCTACAGGAGAGCGGCTGAGCGGGGCCCCTCTGGCCGCTCTGTCTTGCCCAGGCCTTCCAGACCCAGCACTCTCTGAGGATCCTGGTGGAGAATCAAGGCCGACTCGCCGACGGGGAAGACATGAACAGACAGAGGAAAGGTGGGCTCCGAGATGCGGCCCCCGTTGTTCCTACCGGAGGCTGAGGGCAGTGAGGGGCGGGTGTGCAGGGGAAGGAAAGCAGGGCCTCTCAGCCCGAGGCACCTGTGTGCGGAGGCTGTGACAATGTCTGGCTTCCTGCCTGTCCCTGAGTGTGGCCTGTCCTGACCAGGCCAGAGCCAGGACATTGCCCTCCTCTTTGGGGAGGGTTTGAGCGGGGTTCTCTCAGGAGAGAACTGTACAATAAAAATGGTGAGGGTCCCTGGAGCCTGCACCCATGCATTCCTGCTCGGCCTTCCGCCTTCCCCCCACCAAGAGCTTTGACACACCCAAGACCTAGGCTGGCGGAGACCGCAGCCACCTGTCCACTGTCAATACGGAGGATCCAGACCCCTTCCTGAGAGGCATGCACTCAGACAGCAAGGTCTGTGTGGGGACTTTACAGAGACCTGCCCGGCCCCAGGAGGCCAGGAAAGCTGCCTCCTTTAGGGAGAGCCCTATGGCCCTGCTCACTGCTGTACCCCCTGCCTCCTTCACTCTCTGTTTCTGTTCCCCCTGCAGGTTTAACTGGGGATATCTATCTGAACAATTCTCCACTAAGAAAATTTATAATCTACTGCCTGGATATGAAACCGAAGTTTATACGCAGGTGGGTGCCTGACCCCTGACTCCTGGTGATGGATCAAAACTGGCCAGTGTTTAGAGAGGGAAAGTGCCTGGGGGGTCATCCAGATTGACCCTTTGGTTTTCAGTAAGAGAGACCCAGGACGTTGGAGGAAATGACCCCCAACTGTGAAGTCTCCTTGACAAGCATTGCCTGTGCTCCAGGAAGGACACTTGTGTCAGCATTCACAGATGGCACATTAGAGACAGGTGTGACTTTCTGCTGGTCCCCGACTCTCTCTCAGGTCCCTTCCCAACATGTGGAAACCAGTCTCAAACCGAGTCCAGGGCCCTGCCTTCTTCCTCGGCATCCTGAAAGTTGGGGAGCCGAAAGACACCTTCGTAAAACTGGAGGTTAGTGCCATTCTGTCCAGTCTGTGTCCTCCCAGCCTCCCATCTGTAAAGGACCTATAGAAAAGGGCTCCTTGGTGCACGGCTCTGCAGGCACCAAGGGAAGACCAGGACCTCAACCCCTCTACAGCCATCTGGGTGGATGAGAGTGGGGATGCCAGGCCTGGCTGGTGGAGCCACTGCATGGGGAGTGTCTGGAGAATCGCCCAGACGTCTCCCAGCCTGTGGGGGACGTTGTAGGTAGGATGTCAAGACGCTGTGGCTGCCGCTCCTGATGGTCTACAATGCTCGTCATGTTTTGGGCCCGGCATGTTTTGCTGAACAAATGATGGTAGAGACGGGGGAGGTGTGGTGCGGAGCAGCGCCCCCCTCCCTGACCCTGCCTGCTGAGCCAGCCGCAGGCCCATGGCTGCAGCACGAGTCCTCCTCCCCAGGGCCTTGGTTGCTCATTTATGTCCTGTCTGGACATATCCATGATTGCTGCATGAGCAGAATGTGTATGTTGTCTTCTCCTCTTGGGTCTTTACTTCCAGGACTCAGGTCTTGAATCCTTCATTCTACTCTTTTTCAGGGCTGGACAAAAGGGGTTGTATTTGTCAATGGAGAAAACCTAGGACGCTACTGGAAATTAGGTCCCCAGGAGACCCTTTACCTTCCAGGACCATGGCTTCATTCTGGGACAAATGAGGTGACCCTTGCCCATGGTACCCCACAGCTCCCTGTCCATTTCAGGACTCTTCCCAGCCTCAGAGGCAGAACTCGAACCTCATGGTTGCCCTATATTCTTCTCCTTGACAGATTGTGGTGTTTGAGGAGATGGAATCTGGCCTGGGGATCAAGTTCTTAAAGTACCCTCATCTAGGTATGGCATTCTGAAAGGTCATTTGTAGCATCTTGGTCAATGCTTTTGGATTTTTCTAGCTGAGATAGAGCTGAAAAAGGCAGGGTGTGTACCACCTGTTGGGGCTCTGCCTGGTGTGATAGATAAGCTCTTAGGCCTCCCATTATTATTTTTTTTTATGAAATAAGAGTCACACTCTGTGCCCTGGGTAGAGTGCTGTGGCATAGCTCACAGCAACCTCAAACTCTTGGTCTCAAGTAATCTTCTTGCCTCAGCCTCCTAAGTAGCTGGGACTACAGGTGCCTGACACAGTACCTAGCTAGTTTTTTTCTATTTTTAGTAGAAAGAGGGTTCTGGAACTCCTGAGCTCAGGTGATGCACCTGCCTTGGTCTCCCAGAGTCCTAGGATTACAGGCATGAGCCACCGCACCTGGCCAAGCCTCCCATTTTAAGTTGACCTAACTAACCTGCTCGTTTAATGGCCTAAACCCACCTCCTCTGGCCTCCCTTCTGGATGTGTCCATGGTATTTTCGAGCTTGCTCTCTCATGGTACACCAGTCCTGGCACCTGTCCTTGCAGTTTCTGAAATGCATGGAGCTTTCTGCTCACTGCCCTTTCTCCTGCTGCCATGTTGGGTAACTCAAAAGCACTTTTCCTAGTGCCCAACTCAGGTTGCCATAGTCAGGGAATGCACAGACCAGTTACATTGGCCCCAACTGCTGCAGATCTCCTGTGCCCTCCTAGTAACACCAGGGACCTGCATCCCCAGCCTCCCTGGCTCTTTCTGCTGCAGCAAGATTCAGACATCCTTTCGGAGAGTGGCGCTCCCCCACTCCAGTAGAAACTCTATGGGCCTAATAACCAAGCTGCCACTCCTCCGTGGGGCGGGTACATTGTCCACAGTAAGCCAGTCATACTTTCTTCTGCAGGATACTGAGTCTCACCTAGTGTGACACCACGTAGGAAATAGGCTGAGCTGAGTCATTTCAGCAGTGGTGCCCTGAGCAGCCATCAGTCCTGGTCATGGGAACCACCCTGGCTTCTTCATCGGTGCCAAGTCCTGCTGAGGTCTGCCATCCACTCCCTAACCTGCCCATGCCTTCCTCCTGTGGCTTCAGTTGGCTAACCTGTCTCTGATGTTCACAAGATACCCAATGCACTCCTTTGTCATATTGCTATAGCAAAAGCTGTTTGACCCTTGAATCAAATGTTGGGGAAAAAATTAGAAGATGCTCAGCATATCTGGTCTCACAAATGTAAATCTGAAGCAAAAGAGATCTTCTTAAGAAAGCAAAAGCAAATAAAATATAAGGTTCATGCAGGAAATACAAGGAAGCTCATATATACTTTGTGTTTTTCGTGTTTTAAAAAAAGGTTTTCCTTTTACTTCCCTGTGGTCTCCTCATTCCATTGGTTTTCCATAGTCAGGAGGAAGCCTTGCTTCGCTGAGACTCATGCCAGCAGCTTTTCCTTATTGTCATTGGCACCTGATTCACAGCCCATCGATCCCCTGTCCTGCTCCCCCCTGCAGATGGCCCCAGGCCTTCTGAGCCTGTGCAGAGGCCAGAGAGAGCCATTTGAGTCCCTGGGGCGAATCCATTTGGTGGCACAGCATAGCACAGATAGGCAGAATTTTACTCTCTCAAGCCACTGTTGAGTCCAGCATGGTGTAAATAGCTCCTGGGTTAGCTGACGAGCTCTCTGTGGGGCTCAGAAGAGTGAGTCTCCATAGAGGGCAGCTAGCACTGCATTGGGGGCTGCAGAGGGGAACCCAAGCCAAGACCAAAAGGAATCCAGCCAGACCTTAGAGGCTCCGTGAGCTCCCATGGGAGCTGGGATTAGGCCATTGTGTGGTCGGTCCAGAGAGTCAAAATCATGAGCACACCCTTGCATGCTGCACTGTAAATGCCAGGGGCCAGCAGCACCCACGTGGCCAAGGCCCTCTACAGTCAAGCAGGCCATAGGGCAAGAGCTGCCTGCTCAGAGGTCTCCTTTGCCGCCCCACCTTAGCCCTGTCTCTCAGCTGAAGCCCACAGCTGAGAGCAGGACAGGTGGCAGTTCGGCTCCATTTGTCACTCTCTTTCCCCCATTACCCAGAGCCCAGAAGTCTTCCCACATCATAACCTGTTCCTTCAATACCCTGAGTGTGCGGCACAGCCACCTGGAGTGCGTGTTCAAACACAGACCACTGGGCCCCATCCCGGGATTTCAGGCTGGGTGTGTTGGGGGCGAGGCCTGAGGGTTTGCATTTCTGGTCAGTTCTCATGATGCTCTTATTACCAGTCTGGGGAATCTCACTTTGAGAACCATTATCATAAAGCGGGATTTCAGCCTCAGCACTCTTGGTCCCTGGGACCAGATAATTCTTTGAGGTGAGGGCATCCATCATCCGCAGGGTGTTTAGCAGCGTCCCTTGATCTCTACTAGAGGCCAGTAGCACCCCATCCCCAACTATGACCACCCCAAAATGTCTGCAGACTTTGTCAAATGTCTAGGGATCAAAATTCACAGGATGAGAAGCATGCCCGTGGAGTACATCTGATTCTCCCAGTCAGAAATGGTACTTTCCCTGCCATTCAGGAAAGCATTGGGGGGTGAGGGCTCATGGATCAACCCTTAATAAATCAAGGGCGAAGATGAGGGAATTTGGAAACTCCTCTCTCTAGATAATAGTTTATCTATGACCCCATTTTTGTTCTGCACCGTCCTAGTTCTGAAAAACAAAAATAGCTTGTTACTTTTCTCTTTGTTCTTCTTTTGAAACAAATTCTGATATTCCCACAGATAAATGTATTCCTTGGGTAAACTGGGGCAAAAGTCATGTGTGCAGGAGGCTAAGGGAGAATCATCACATCGCACCTTTATAAATATTGCTGCCTGCGCGGAAAGAGGGAAACACTTCTACGCTGTTGGTGGGACTGCAGAGTAACATAGCCTCTTTGCAAAGAAGTATGGCGAATCCTCAAAGAACTCAAAATAGACCTTTCATTTGATCCTGTAATCCCATTACTAGGTATCTACCTGTAATTTAAGTGTGCCACGGAAGTTCACAGGTTCATGTCATGCAAGCCATGTGATAAAAACACTGATTTAAACCATTGTATTTTAAGGCAGGAATTTCACGTCTTCAGATGTGACGATGTGGTGTGTTAAAGCCATCAGAAGTGAAATGATAGAGGAAAAGGAGCTAAGGTCTAGGACAGACGTTCCTAGTCGCATCACCCACTTTTATTGTTCATAGAGTAATAAGTTCATACATCCAGCTGCCTGGTTGACAGCTCCACTCAGATGCTGTGCCTCCTTGTTGCCCTCTCAGTCTTTTCCAGCTTTCCAGTGGCTGAACGCTGGCACCCACTGGTTTCCTGTCCTGTGTGCCTCCGTCCCAGCTGGCCACGTGACTGTTTGCTTCTGGCCTCTACAATCCTTTAAGGTCGCTCCCTTTTAGCAATCTTCCCTCCCCCATCCCAGCCCAAGCCCCTGTTCTCATCAGCTTGAAGCATAACCACACCCCCCTAAGTCTTCTTATTTTCTTTCATTATTTCTCTCTTCTCTCCTTTCCGCAGTGAGCTTTTAGAAATGGAGCTCCCATGAAGCCACACCCTGTCTTAAGACTTGTCAATGGCTTCCTGTTGCATTTCAGATAAAATCTTCATTTCTTCCTCAGTTCCTCTGCATCTCTCCTGCCGTCTGGCCCCCTTGGCTCCCTGTCCCATCCTCTATGCACTCAGCACACTTAGCGCTTGTCCCCTGGGCCACATGACTGGTCACCCTCCCTGGAATGCTCCGGGCTGTGGAGGCTGTCCTGTTACAGCTCATTTCTGGCCACCTTGTCTCATGCCCATCCACATTGCCTTTTCTCACTCAACCTGGTTTCTTTGGGGGGTAATTCTTCTGCACCTATTGTAAGCTCTGTAAGCACCAAGAAAGAATGGACCTTATCTGTTCCTTCCAGCTGTTCTTATTCACCATTGTGCCCTAGTTTTCACTTATTGTTCCTAGCTCACAATGGGTGCTGGGCAAATGTTTGTGGGATGCTTTAATAAAGTGTCCCTTCTTGAGGACCAGCATTGTATAGAATGGTGCCATTATTGCCTTGCACTGGCCTGAAGGAGACTGGATTCATTTATCTCACTAGCCTGTGCTTGTAGTATTATTGTACAGGCAGCTGCTTCTTCTTTGATCTCTGATTACCTATTCAGAGAAATGTCACTTGGTGAATGTCAGTTATTAGGTTAGGATGAAGTTGCTTTTTAAGGCCCAGGGAATCCTGGAGGGGAGGTGGGTGCCTCCCGGAGAAATGAGTCTATCTTAGCCTTTTCAGACCAGTTTTGTACCATCAGCCCAATTCTGGTCCTTTAATTCTTGGGTAGCTTTTGTGCCAGGTTTGGAAGCTCTTATGATACATTTAAGCGACTTCGTGTTCAGGCTTTTAAAAGTGAAACAGATGCATTTCCATTTTAAGACCCAGATAACAAAAGCTCATACTTGAAAACTGAACCTGAACCATTAGAAAAAGTTCTCTTATTTATTTATTTATTTAATTTTTTGAGACAGAGTCTCATTCTGGTGCCCTGTCTAGTGTGTAGTGGTGTCATAGCTCATAGCAACCTCAAGTTCTTGGGTTCAAGTGATCCTCTTGTCTTAGTTTTTTCTATTTTTAGTAGAGACGGTGTCTCTCTATTGCTCAGGCTGGTCTTGAACTCAAGCTTAAGTGATCCACCTGTCTTGGTCTCCCAGAGCGCTAGGATTACAGACTTGAGCCACTGTGCGTGGCCTTCTCTTCTTTAAAATTCTCTTCTTTTATAAGTTTCTCATGTTGTGTCTTGAGGAGCATTAGGAAACATCAGACATGAATTACATACTACAGTCTCAGTACAATTCACCATCTATTTTGGAGTTATAAGAACCCTGCACTCTTAATATTTTGTTTTGCACACTTGTTTATGGAATCATTATTACAACAGCTTTTGCATGTGCATTAAGCTTTGAAATGAAAACTATTCTCCATGCATCTTGTTCTTTTCTTATTAAAAAAATATTTAAAGGCAGAACTATATGGCAGCTCCCAACTTCTGGTTCCTGACAAGATGTTGTAGCTGCACAGAAGCAGTGACCAGCTGAGTGTAGCTCTGTGCTAACCACATTGTCTGATGTGAAGGAAACTGTGGCCTAGGGGCAGAAAGAGCAGTAGTACTGAAAATCCAAAGGTCGAAGAGTGTTGATATTGATGATCCAGAGGAGGTGGGGGCATTTTGATTTGTTTTCTCTCTCCTACTGCTGCAATCAGCTTATGGCCACCTCTGTGAAGCTGCCAGAGAGTTTCAGAATTAAGAAAACAACAGGGGCCAATTTGTGAGTATTTATTTTAGAAGCAGGGCTGCAAATCTAGCACTTTACAGCAGCAATGGTTGCCACTTGAAGCCCTAGAGCTGGTGCTGAGTCCAGAGGTGCTCCTCAGGAATAGTTTCCTGACCTGTCAGGTGCCGCACACCTATCTGAGAGCTTTCTCTTGCTTTGCCTCACTCGAAGCTGTTGGTCACAGGGGTGTGTCATGAATTACCACCCCTCAAGTACAGGTCCTTTAATGATACCCAGATATCTTCATGAATGTGGTGACTATGAAGCTCTCCCAACAGTGACTGGCGTGATGTTGAATGCTATGTGAGTATTTGCCGTTATTGCTATGTATTTTATTTTCCCATAAGTTTTATTGTTATTTATTTACTTTTGTTTTATAATTTTATTAAATCATAATTGTGTACATTAGTGAAATCACATTTATTTACTTTTTAAAAACACTTCGGGTACAGACAATTAGGTTACATTGTTTGCATTTGTTAGGTGAAGTCCAAGTGGTAGTTGTGGCCCTTACATTGTGTCTGGTAGATGAGAGCACACCAATCCCTCCCTCATCCCCTCTTCCGTCTCCCTCCTCCTCTTTCTTATTGGATTGTATGAATTTTAGAATAACTTTGACATGACTACTCAGCCTTTTGATTTTTGATTGGATTTTTGATTACTTAAACTTTTTTTACAATGTTGAGCCTTCATAATCATAAACATGATATATGTTTTCCATGTCTTAATGTCTTCTTTTTATGCATTTCAAGTGAAATTTATGTTTTTTTCATAATAGTTTTGCACAGTTTCATTAGGCTTATTTCCAGAAAGCCTGTAGGTTTTCTTCTCATCATGGACAGTAACCTTTTCTTATTCCATGTCGTAACAGCTGCTATGAGCTTTTGTATGTCAGGTGTGGGGATCAAGCAACTTATAGATTGTCAATAGAGTCCCTTGAGTTTTGTATAAAGGTGATCATGTTGTCTATAATGGCAGTTTCGTATCATATGTTTCGATTGTTTTGTCCATACACATATATTTTTTGCTGTTGACTTATTGGTTAGAGTCTCCAATATAATATTGAAGAGTTGTGATAAACACTGAAAAATCCTGTGTTTATCCAGAATTTAATGTGACTATAAATTTTCACCATTGAGTAAGAAATTGGGTAGAGGATTTGGTAGGTAATATCGAGTGCCTACCCAAAGGTAAGTCTGAAGACCTGGGGGCTCATCTGCTAGCTGGGCACAGAGCTGGTGTAGCAGATCGTTGGGCTCCTGAGGATCCTCCTTTCTAACAAGGCTTCCTCCTGGACCAGGGAGCTCCCACTTTGGCACAGCTACATAGAAGTGCTTTGCCTCTCCGACCCCACGGGAGTAGGCTGTGCCATGGAAGGGTTGCCCTGGCACGCACTGTCTGTATCCAGCCATCTTAGTCCATTTGTGTTGCTATAAAGGAACACTTGGAACTGGGTGATTTATTAACACAAGAGGCTTATTGTGCTTACAGTTCTGTAAAACATATCAGCAGTGCAGCCTGGCAACAGCATCTGCTTCCGTGAGGGCTTCAGGCTGCTTCCCCTCACAGGGAAAGGCAAAAGGGAGCTGGTGTATGCAGATCACAGGGCTAGATAGGCTTCAAGGGAGAGCAGGAAGAGATGCCAGGCTCTCTTCAACCACTTCTTGAGGGATCTGGGTGGACTCATTCATTCCCAGGAGAATGGCACCCTCCATTCATGAGGAATCCATGACCAAACACCTCCTCCCAGGCTCCACCTCCAACATTGACATCAAATTTCAACATGAGCCTTGGTGGAGCCAAAAGAACCACATCCATGCCAGAGCCCCAGCCTGCTCTCAGAAGAGCTGGGGAGGCCAGAGTGCATCCGACAGCCTCTGTGGTATCTGCGTTGAGCCACTAGTGGTGTGCATAGGGCCTGTAAACATCAGTTGAGATGTTTGGGACAAGGATGGGCAGGACCTGTACCCTCTGCCTTCCACTTACCAGAAAGAGCTTAGGTGCTGCTGTTTTGATGTGTGTTATGTGTGGACATTTTTTTTTCCCCTCTAGGTATGTATTTATTTATTTCATTTCAGATTAATATGAGGGTGTAGATGATTAGATTACATTGTTTGCATTTGTTGGGTAGAGTCCAAGTTGTAGTTGTGCCCCTGTGACAGGCGGTGTGCCATAGACCCTTACATTGTGCCTGTTAGGTGAGCACACCCATCTCCCTTCTTCCTCTCCTCTGTCCCTTCCCTTATTTTACTGGCTATTCTTTTGTCAACCTGTATCATTGCTATGGTTGTTCTTAGTACCAGAGTACACAGATTTGAGTGGTTACATGCACTGTGACCCCTGTGTGTGACACCTACAAAGTCAGCCAACTATTTGGCCAGGAATGACCTATAAATCATTGTACCAAGATCGCACAATGGAAACATCATCTCAGACCAGGAGAAGGAACTGTACTTAGTCTTTTCACACAAGATTTAATGGGAGGGATGCTGTACAACGCTTCCTGCAGGTTCAGTGGCCCTTTCTGGCCCATGGAAACCTCTTCTGGAAGTTTCAGTGAGGACTGTGGCAGATTACACAAGGAAGTGGCCACTGCCACTCCCCCTGTCCTGATATCATAATTGGGAGTTGGTTTGAGGAGTGGGTTGATAAGAGCTTGGGGGCTTGTGTAAGCTGGGCTACTTCCTAGCTGGTGAGCTTGTCCCCATAACACATTGGGTATCGGTATCTCGCGTCACAAGCGGTGAGTGTTCAGCATTTCTTTGCCCAACAGGCCATTTATGAGGAGCTCTTGGGATTGGTACCTGTGGAAGGGAGGGAGAGAGAGCAGGTTGGGGAGAGGGAGAAGTGGGAGTGGTGCAGCCTCAGTGGAGCCCTTGCTGACCCAGCAGGGAGCTCTGAAGCTTGCATACCTTACTGATATCCTAGGTTGAGGAGGGGAAGGTGGAATTTCATAGGCTCACATAGGGTCAGTCACTGGAGTGGGCTTCCCTTGGAAGGATAATGGGATAATGGGCTTTGGAGGGGGGCACACTTAATCTCTCCAGGAAGGCAGTCTCTACAAAGGGTTGACAGCTGGGATCCCTCAGAAGCTAGAGGAATAACATTTTTTTAAAAAGTTTCCTTACACTTAACTTATTTGATGGCTTGAGAAATCTGAGTTTTCTTTATCTACTTGAGTCAATTTTAGTAATTTATATTTATTCCTAGAAAAGTGCCCTGGTCATCTTGGTTTTGTTTTTCCTCCTGGCATGACATTTAGAAAAAAAAATCTTTAATCTATACTGTAACTTAATCATTTTGTATTTTATTCCTAATATTGCTTGTTTTTTAATTGCTTTTTTTCTTGGTAGGTCTCCCTAGATTTCATTAATCTTTTCAAAGTATTGCTTCTGATATTATTGATTATGATCTTTATAGTGTTACTTGAGAATGACATCATTTCTGCTTGTACCTTTATTCTTTCTTTCTACTATCTCTGTGTTTACTGTGTTTTGCTCTCCCCTGCCACTTATATAGAATTACTAGTGTCTTTATTTTGAGTTGTTCTTAATTAGTAGATTTAAGTTTACAAATATCCCTCAATGGCCATTTTAATAGCAACTGAGAATATTTTTTTCTATTTTAAAATTTTATTTTAAAGATTTCTTGCCATGTTATTTCTTTACCATCCTGCAGCAAGTAGGTGACTCCATCAAACCATCAATCCCAGCATCTCACTGCATCTCATCATCTTATCTCATCTCATCTCACCATTAAAATTATGACACAGCCAGGTGCATTAGCTCACGCCTGTAATCCCAGCACTCTGGGAGGCGGAGGTAGGAGGATCACTTGAGCCCAGGACTTTGAGGTTGCTGTGGACTAAGATGATGCAACTGCACTCCATCCTGGGTGACATAGTGAGACTCCTTCTCAAAAAGAAGTCATGACACATTATGTACACATAGATAAGGTAAGAAGGATAATGCAGGGTGGCCATAAAGTTTGTATGTAACTTAAAATAGTGTGCAATTTAAAACTGCACATGAAATTTATGGCCATACTGTATAATGAATACACATTGCCAACCACCTATTGTCATAATTAGAATAACAATAGAGTATCATTAATGCCCACTTTAACATTTCTCCCTCTTACTCATTCCATTGGTAACTGGAATATCTTGACTTTTGTGATTATTATGGCCTTGCTGTATTTCGCTTCCTGTCTACATATATATCACTGAGATATTATTTGCATTTGCACATTTTGGGTGCCTTGTGTAAATGATGTCATATTGTGCATAATTTTCTTAGGTTATTTTGGTCTTTTTTTTTTTTTGAGACAGAGTGTTATTTGATTACTTTCAGTAGAGTGTTGTGGCATCAGAGCTCACAGCAACTTCAAACTCTTGGGGTCAAGCTGTCTTCTTGCCTCAGCCTTCCAAGTAGCTGGGACTACAGTAGCCCACCACATGCCCGGCTATTTTTAGAGATGAAGTCTCACTCTGGCTCAGGTTGGCCTTGAACTCCTGAGCTCAAGCAATCCTCCCGCTTTTGCTCCCAGAATGTTGGTGTCATATTATTGTATGTATACTTCTAAGACTAGTTTTTGTTCTTGTTCAGCATTAAACTCTTTACTTATACCCTTCTGTAGCATCTACTTATGAATGCACTAAAAATCATTTATACATTCTCTTTATGATGGATGGTTAGCTTCTTTTAGTTTGGACTATGATAAGTAATGCAAATAATAAACATTCATATGTATGTTTCACAGTGTGATATGGATATACAAGGTCTGATAATTAAGTTCATGAACTCACCACTGTGCACTTACATTGGCAGCACTATACAAACAACTCAGTAAGGTTTTATAACCTTGATATATCAGTGTCTCACAGCTGTGTTCATGTCAACATGTGGCAGTGTCTTGCTGAGTGGCATTCATTACTTTTGTTGAGTGTTTTTGTGTGTTGTACAATGATAGCTCTGATGGTCATTCCAGAAAAAGAGTTCCAAAATTGTTCTGAAGAATGAACTAGATGTTCGCATTGGTATGTAGCTTCCCAAGAGGAGTACTTTGAAGGTGACTACAGTGATAATTAGCAAGGAGGACAAATTCGCAGACTTAATTGTCAGACCAACTTAAGGTAAAATTGCTAGGTCTTAGGACTTACATATTCTCAGTTTCACTAGAAATTACTTTCTGAAGTATATTAGAATAATGAGTGTCACCCTGGGTAAAGTGCTGCCAGATGATCATAGCTCATAGCAACCTCAAACTCCTGGGCTCAAGCAATCCTCCTACCTCAGCCTCCATAGTAGCTGTGACTGCAGGTACCTGCCATGACACCCACTTAATTTTTCTATTTTTAGTAGAGACAGGATCTCACTCTTGCTCAGGTTGGTCTCTGACCTCCTGAGATTGAGCAGCCCACCTTGGCCTCCCAGAATGCTAGGATTACAGGAATGAGCCATAGTGCCTGGCCTTATTTTAGCTTTTACATCATGTTTTCTTTAAGGGATCATCTTCTCAGTGTTTACTGGCCATTCATACTTCTTCTGCAAAATGAGTATTTCTGTCTTTTGTCCATTTTAATGTTTTTGCTTTATTTTATTTTATTTTATTTTGCAGTGTTGGCTGGGGCCAGGCTTGAACCTGCCACCCACGGCATATAGGGCCAGCACCCTACTCCATGAGCCACAGGCACCACCTGCTTTAGCTTATTTTTTGATTTCCTTCTGAGTTCATTTTGAATGTTAATTCTTTGCAGAATAGAAATATTTCATATAACTTATTCCAGTTTTTGTGGCTTATCTTTTCATTTTTTTCAAGCATGGTGCTTTTTATGAACAGCAAGCTTTAAAAAAATTTAATAATCAATTTTACCTAACTTTACCTTTATGGCTGTGCTTTTGTTAAGACCTTCCCCAAGAAATCTTTTCCTATAACAAGACTATAACTTATCTTCTAAAAGTTTTAGTGTTTTTTTTAAAATCAAGATAAGAGGATGCAAGATCAACACAAGAAACAAACACATTTCTACATACAAACATGTCAAAACTAAAATTTAAAAAGACAATACCGTTTAAAATTGCTCAAAATAAAATGAAATACTGAAGCATAAATCCAACAAAACATGCATGTTGAAAAAATCACAAAATTCTGATGAAAAAGTGAGAGAAGACCTAACCAAATGGATATACCATGTTCATGGACTGGAAGATTCCACACATTTATGATGTCAGTTCTCTTCAGTCTGATCATAAGTCTAATGCAATTCCTATCAAAATTCCAGCACAGCTTCCTACAGAAATATATATATATATATATATTTTTTTTCTTTTTTTTTTGTAGAGACAGAGTCTCACTTTGTAGTCCTAGGTAGAGTGCCATGGCATCACACAGCTCACAGCAACCTCCAACTCCTGGGCTTAAGTGATTCTCTTGCCTCAGCCTCCCGAGTAGCTGGGACCACAGGCGTCCACCACAACCCCCGGCTATTTTTTTGTTTTGCAGTTTGGCCAGGGCCAGGCTTGAACCTGCCACCCTTGGTATATGTGGCCAGCACCCTACTCCCTGAGCCACAGGCGCTGCCCAGAAATAGATAATCTTATTCCAAATGTTATATGGAGAGGCACAAACCCTAGAATAGTTTAACCTTGATAAAAAGAATAAAGTTATACAACTGTAAAACCAAGTGGTAAAATGTCATAATTGCCCATCGTTTACAACCCAGGAATGAGGAAAAGATGGAAAATCCACGTTTTCAGGCAGCTGAGGTTTCCAAGAGGGATGTATACCTGTAATGGATGAGAGAAGAGAAAACTCCCCACAATATTCTGTGAGAACTCTACTTCTGATTTCAACCTGAAGTCAGAGGCTTTGTTCTTTCAAAAAGGAGAAGACATGCAAAGGGTTCCCAGGGAGATAAGAGAATTTCTCTCTTCATCACAGACTTCTAATCTAGCCCTTCCAGAATGGAGTTCCTCACTCTTTTCTCTCTCTGCAAACCTCTGACAACTTCCTGTGTTTCTGATTTCAATCAATGTCAATACCCCGTGACTTAAGCCTGACCTGTGGTGTCAGCCCGCACCCCTCTCTGGGTATCACCTCACCCAGTCCATTATCGGCGGCCACCAGTTTGCACACATCTTTCTTGAGTGCACATCGTCCTCTGGCTTGGCAGTACCAGCCTGCGAACAACTCAAGCCTATAGCACCTGTGTCCCTTCTGGTTTTCATCTTGCAGGCAAGTAATCTCTGCAAAACTATGTGACTTTCTGCTTGAAATCTTTTCATAGTTCCCCCACTGTTCTCTAAAAAGAGACTGAGCTCCTTGGCTCTCCCCGACCCACCCCTGCTGGTCTCTACTTCAGGAACGCAGAATTAACAAACACTAGTTCTTGAGGGCGCTATGAAGATCCTAGCATGCTAGTACTCCCACCGACCGGAGCAGCGTTCCCACTTTTCTTGGCTTTTCTTGGAAATTCCCACTCATTTACCGACACGATTTGGGAAAACTCTTAATTCTTCTGGGTACTCTGTGTGCCTTGCCTGGACGTTCGTCGCACCCGTGGAATCTTTATTTTAGCATTTGCAAATTATATTTAATTGTGATGGACCCTAAGGGGTCCGTGATAAAATTGCAGAACCAGCCAGAAGCACCCGAAGGTTAAGTCAGTCTCCTCCTTTCCTCCCACGCATCCCCGCCTTTCCGTGGAGGCCAAGTCACCTTCCTTTCTTCCCACGCATCCCCGCCTTTCCGCGGCTGCCAAGTCCGCCTCCATTCTTCCCACACATCCTTGTCTTTCCGGGCCAGGAAACCCAAGGTCAGGGCGATAACCTAAAAATCCTCCCGCTTTACTACCAAGGTTTGAAAAGCATCAGCAGCATCCCCGGGGCAGGTGCAGAGCGCCGAGGTCCCCGCCATCCAGAGCTCGACAGTCTCCTCGGTACTGCCCCGAGGGCTCCCACTCGCGCCCGGGCTGCGGGCTGCACCCGGCAGGCTCCCGGGCCGCGCCGGCGCCTCCGCGGGATTCGCTGCTGTGTCCGGCGCGGAGCGCAGACCTGAGCTGGGCCGGGAGTTCCTCCGCGAGAGCCGCACCTGGCGGAGCTGCGCGGGACCTCGTTGTCTGGACCTCGCCGTGATGGGCTCCCTGCCCTTGCTCAGGTGACGCCGCCTTCCGGGCTGTCCTCACGTTCCCTCCTAGGCTCTCGGTCACAGCGAGAGCGCGCCTCTGGGAGCACCCTGCATTTTCCCTGGGTTCTATGAGTCAGCCAGTCATCCGCACTATTCACTGCGCTGGGCCCTGGGGACGTTATGTGGACCGGAAAGCCCTCCTGGTTCAGACCTGCTGAGATTCTTCATCAATCAGCCTTTTCTCCCCCGGTTCTTCCTCCCGCAGGTGCCTTCATCCCCCGCCCCCTCCCGCTATTACCCGTTGAACCAGAAAGAGGAAATGGGAGGTGTGGGTGCAGACGGGTGCTCCAGCTGCTGGACGTTTGTCCCCTCCGAGCCTCGCGATGAAGCGCCTCTCCTGTCTCTGAGCCCTTTCTCCTTCTCGCCTTCCCGGGGCCCCCTTCCTCTGGTGCTCAGCCATGTCCTGCTCCTCCCAGCCTCGGCTTCTGACCGCGGAGGACTTCAGGACAGCCCTGGTGGCGGCCTCCGGCTGGCCTCGGGGAAGGTCTGCGTGGGACGTGGACTCCTCTGAGTGCCTTGCCTCCGGAACAGACTCCTGGCCCTGGCCGCTCGCTGAGGTCCAGGCCTTCCCATTCTCACTGCCACCCCTTTCTCCTTCCAGCCAGTGTCTCTCCTGGAAGAGAATCCTCGGCATCGTTTTCCTGCCATTTATCTTACCTAATTTTGCTCCTCGGGTTAAACATGAAAAGAATCTTCTCTATGCAACAACAGCACATCCGCTCCAGCCCAGGTTTGCCTGAGTGGGGCAGGGAGGAGCTTCGTCTTTTTTGACGGGGAAGTAATGTTAGAAGTGTCCACAGAGGACGTCCCGCTAACAAGAGCTTCCTCCGCTAAGGTTTCAGCCATCTCTCTTCTCTCTCTCTCTCCCTTCAGGTTTAATTTGTCTCATCTGACCCCTCTCCAGCTGAAGGACAGGTCTGTAGGACTTCAGACTAAGAGCACAGGTTGGAGTAAGCCATACTTCACCCTGGAGGGGCACAAGTTCCTGATCTTTGGGGGCTCCATCCACTATTTTCGGGTGCCCAGGGGGTACTGGAGGGACCGCTTGCTGAAGCTGAAGGCCTGTGGCTTCAACACTGTCACCACGTGAGTTCTGGCCCACCCGCTCCATGACTTGTTATCCTGCCATCAAATCCTGGTTTACAGCCCGAGCCTCTGGCTTCGGGGCCCAGTGAGAGAACTCACCTTCCCAATCTTTCCGGCACATGCCTTTGTGCTTAACTTCCCAGCTGTCACTTCTGTCTCATACTTAGTTCCCTCTGGGATCAAAGCCTTGGATAGGGGCTACTGGAGAAATATGAAGGAAGTAGGTGACGTCCTCAGGAGCCTCCCTGTCTCATGGGAGCCTTTAAGGGTACTCAGTTTAACGTATAAGCCCAAGGCACAGTTACTGATAAATGCATACTCACAGATGCATACATTCTTTTTATCCATAAGCCCTCTTATTCTCTCTCTTTTTTTTTTTTGAGACAGAGACTCAAGCTGTCACCCTAGATGGGGTGCCATGGCATCACAGCTCACAGCAACCTCTAATTCCTGGGCTCAAGCGAGTCTCTTGCCTCTGCCTCCCAAGTAGCTGGGACTATAGGTGCTCGCCACAATGCCCAGCCATTTTTTGGTTGCAGCCGTCACTGTTGTTTGGCGGGCCCAGGTTGGATTCGAACCCGCCAGCTCAGGTGTACATGGCTGGCGCCTTAGCCCATTGAGCCACAGGCGCCAAGCCAGCCCTCTTATTCTTAGAAGGGTTCCACAATAAAATTGCTGAACCAGCCAGAGGCAGCTTTAAAAAACAATTCTGCTCTCTGTATATGGGATAAATGTGGAGCGATGGGGGGGAGGGGTCTTGGTGTGTGCCACACCTTTTGGGGGGGGAAAACACGATTGTAAGAGGGACTTTACCTAACAAATACAATCAGTGTAACCTGGTTTCTTGTACCCTCAATGAATCCCCAACAATAAAACACACACACAAAATGAACGTGAATACCAGTAATACTAAACTGAAGTCTAATGGCATAAAGAGAATGAACACCATAGTTTAAAGAGTGAGATCATAGGAATTTAGCAGCAGGTAGGTTTCGCCTTCAGTCCCGGCTTTGCTGCTAACCATCACATCCAGCCCTGGGGTCCTTATCTGTAAATTGGCAGAATAAGAATTGCTTCAAGCTAGGCATGGTGGCAAGTGCCTGTAGTCCTAGCTACTCAACAGGCTGAAGCAGGAAGATCCCTTGAGCCTAGGAGTTCAAGATCAGCCTTGGCCACACAGCCAGACCCTGTTTCTTTAAAAATATTGCCTCATAGGTTGTGTTGATGATCAAAGGAAATAAAACTTTTATCTTATTTATGTGAAAAGTGGCTATCTCAATACCTGGCACACACATGTACTCAATAAATGTGAATCCTATCTTCCTGATGGATCATTTATTTTTATTTGATGCCATTCTTACCGCCTATTTGTGAATTGTGCTTTAAAATCCACATGCCTGTTATTAATATTGCTAGAGTAATTTTGCCTCATTTAATCTTTTACCACCTCCCCCCCCCCAACTATTTCAAGCAATTTTTCTTCAAGTCACTTGTATATAACATTTTGCATTTTTTGGTCTTGTCTCCCGATAAACTTTGCTATGCATATTTTTAGTCTTCAGCAAACCAGCTTTTCATTCCTCCCCCCAACAAAAAGAAATAACAAACCCAGTTTTACAAGAAGAACTGAAATAAAAATAAGCCTGAATTTTATGTGGTTATGTGTACTGAGGATGTGCTTTCAAAATGTAAGCACTTTATGAGCTATTTCACAAATCCCTTAGTCCTCACAGCTGTCTGGTGGGATGGACAGTGTCATTCCCTCTGTTTGCAGGGGACAGATTGAGCACACAGGAGCTACTTGTTCAGGAGGACATGGACTGTCTCATTGCCATGCAGGACATGCAGTGTTGCTGCCAAGCCCACACTCTGCACTATGGTAATTCCCCTCTGGGTGTGCCCGTGCAGACACTTGGTGTGGAGGTTATTGACATCGGACATGGAATGAAGGCTCCAGTCAAACATAAACCATGCGGAAAGCCAAAATCACATTTGAATTAGAAACAATGGCGTTCCCTTCATAACAGACCACTCCAGAAAAATTTTGAAACCAAAAAAAAAAAAAACAACTAGGAGTCATAATACACTTGGGAATTATATATCCTATTGTGTATTTGGGCCATTTTTTCTTTCCTTGTTAATCTTACCTATTTTTAAAGTCTTTTCAAATAGCTTACAGCTTTGTTAATAATCTCTGTATCTTTTGGTGGATATTTCCCAATTCCTGAGTTACGTATACTCTCCTTCCTTCTGCTTTATTTAATTTAGTAACTTCTCATCCTCATTCTTGTCCTCTTCCTTCTTATTCTTGTTTCCTGAATTAAATGTTTAGCTTGATTTCTTTCAAGACTTTGTGTTTTCTAATATGTACGCTCATAGTATGTACGTATGAATGTTCCTGTACGTATTATTTTGGATATCTATCCCACAGATTTTACTATATAGAGCGCTAAATGTCATTTTGTTTCAAATATTGTTTATTTTTGTTAGAGTTTCCTCTTTGACCCATTAGCTGTTTGAGACTATGCCTTCTCATTTCTATTTAAGTTTTTACTATTTTTAATTGTCATTTTCTAACTTAGTTTCATTTGTTTTGGGATCGTGAACTACATACATGATACAGATTTTTAGAATTTGTTAAGATTTACTTTGGGACATAGTACATATCAATATTTTGTAAGTGTTCCATGCATTTTTAAAAAAAAAAATGTAAATGCTCCTTCTGTTCACTGCGGGTTCTCTGTGTGTTTATTAAGTCAAGCCTTTCACTTATGCTGTTAATATCCTCACAAGTTTTTTTTTCTGCTTATTATCTTTGTTTCTTTGAGAAGTGATTTCAATCTTCTCCCTATGATTGTGAAAGTGGTTTATCCATTTCCTATCTAATTCAGGCGGCTTCTCCTCTACTTCAAGCTAATGCTATGAAGATCACAGAAGCTCAGGATTATTTTCTGATGAATCATTTCTTTTATTTTTATTTGATGCCATTCGTATTACCTATTTGTGAGTTTTGCTTTAAAATTCATTTGCCTGCTGGGCGCAGTGGTACGTGCCTGTGGTCCCAGCTACTCAGGAGGCTGAGATAGGAGGATCACTTGAGTCCAGGAGTTATGGGCTGTAGTGCGCTATGCCGATTGGGCGTCCCCAATAAGTTCGGCATCAATATGGTGACCTCCCAGGAGTGGGGGACCACCAGGTTGCCTAAGGAGGGGTGAACTGGCTCAGGTCAGAAA
This sequence comes from Arctocebus calabarensis, assembly GCA_963573935.1. NCBI lineage: Eukaryota > Metazoa > Chordata > Mammalia > Primates > Lorisidae > Arctocebus > Arctocebus calabarensis. The sequence goes on from CAUYON010167253.1 coordinate 33,070, forward strand.
CGGAGCAGGTCAAAACTCCCCTCCCAATCAGTAGTGGGATAGTGCCTGTGAATAGCTACTGCACTCCAGTATTGTATGGGCAACGTAGTGAGACCCTGTCTCTTTTTAACTTAAAAAAAAAAAAAATCCATTTGCCTTATTTGTATAGCTAGAATCATTTTGCCTCATCTAAAATTTTTCCCTCTTTTCCCCCTAACTTTTTCTAGCAATTTTCCTTAAAGTCACTTATAAGTAATCTTTAGATTTTTTTGTTCTATTCTCTCAATGTATAGTGATAAACTTGGCTATGGGTGTTTAGTCTTCAGCTAACCAACTTTTCATTCCTTCCCACAACAGACGATGTTAAATATAATCTATTCTGCTATAATGCAATACATATATTACTAAAAAATCTCTGCACTGCACAAAATTGTGTAATAAAAAGCACAATAAAGACATGATGTTGGGGCATAACACTCAAAAACCTTGCCAGTGACATGCAGAAAAGATAGTCACCTCATAAGAGTAGCACCTAAAAAGATTTTACACATGTTGTGACTTTGCAGACTCATAGCTCTGCGGGGGAGGGCCCTGGCAGGGGCCCTTCTTGCTGCGTTCTAAAGATGCTGCCCTCCTGTTTTGTATCTTTATTATCTTCATAGAAACTCCTCGTCTATTATCTTATTTTGATTAATTCATAGAAATAATTTAGTGGGAAGATGTAGACATTTTAGTTTTTATTCTCTCTCCTTTTCTTTATATTTTTAATGGGTATTACAAAACATGGGATGGTGAATAGGAGAATGTATGTGATTTATAGATACAAGAAATCTAGAATCATAGGGAAGTTGGGAGTTTGGGTAATAGAGTGAGGAACAGTTGAAGAGAGAGTCTTTGTTAGCATAATAGAGATTTAGTTTCCATTGGAAAGTTCAACTTATTCCAAAATCGAACTGTCCCAGGTTTTGGCTTGGGTTTGATCTAGCAATTTGGAAGTAAGAAATAAGAAGGCACTTCTCACACTTCGCTCCTCTTTCTTCCAGCTACGTTCCCTGGAACCTGCACGAGCCCCAGAGAGGCAAATTCGACTTCTCTGGGAACCTGGACCTGGAGTACGTGGTGCTGCTGCCTCTGTGACCCGGCCCGGGAGGGGCAGAGGGGAGGCTGCTCGGGTGGATTAGGAGCCAGAGAGAACCTGGGAGGGACCTGGGTCGGGAGCCTGGTCTCAGGATGCTGTGAGGCCCTGTAGACAGGACCCAGATGCTCTCCAGACATGGCCTGTAGCCTCTTGGCAGCCCAGAGGGGGTAAAGACCCCAGGTGCCGCCCACACTGCAGGGGAGTCCTGCATCTGGCCTGAGACTGGGGCTGCCCCTCTAGGGGACTGAAGCCACTGGGATCAGGCTCACTGTCCAGCCCCCTGTGCCCTGTTTGACACGCCTCCTCCTTAGGCCCCAGGGGCTGTGTGGATGGTCTGGGGCTTGGAGCAGCACCAGACTCAGGCCTGGTGTGGGATTCCCTGCTGTTCTGGGGGGACTCCCTCACCCCAGTGTGTCTGCCTGGTTGGGAGAGGGAGGCGCAGAGAGGAGCAGGGTGGCTCTGCCCTCGATAGTCCTGACAGGTGCTGACTTGTTTACTCCCCAGGGCCTTTGTCCTGTTGGCTGCGGAGATCGGGCTGTGGGTGATTCTGCGTCCAGGCCCCTACATCTGCAGTGAGATCGACCTCGGGGGCTTGCCCAGGTACTCGGGACTACTAGTCCAGTTGTGGTTGTAGAGAAATATTTTGCTTTAGAAAAAAATGACATTTCAATCTAATACTGATGACAATCACCTTTATTTACTGAGCCTGCTGTGTACTATTCCATGCGTTTTACCTCCATCATCTCATGTGCCACCTGCAGCAATGTGGTGAGGGGTGGGTACCACTGTTGTCCCCATCTCACAGATGAGCAACTCAAGGCCTTGGGCCTGGAGCTTGGGGGCCCGCAAAGAGAGAAGCACACCCAGATGTTTGCATTCTTCCTTCCCCACAGAGCAGGGGCAGTGGCCACCTCTGTTTTCACAGGCTGGGAGGAAGGAGACGGAAGCTCTAGGGCATGCAAGGGAAGCCTGAGCCTCTGATCTTGCTCAGAAGGAAGGCCACCTTCTCCTGCACTGAGACCCTCAGCTCCTCTCCCTTCCCCTCGCTTTTCTTGGCCTGTTCCCTGTACTGTGTTGCCGGCGCTCAGGGCAGACTGCTGTGGTTCTGGGTGAGAATCTAAGGCCCTCTCCTGGTTTCCCTGAGTGCTGACAGGCCTCTCCGGCTCAGCCCAGGGCTCTGCCTTTGAAGGAGCACTTTTACTCCCCACAGTCAGGGGAAGACTTTGCTTTTCTCCAACTTGAGTCTTCCCATCCAGCTTGGAAGCAAAAATAGCTTGAGCTTGAGGAAGATGGGAGTGTTAGGGAAGTGAGTGCTCCCTGGGCAGATCGGGAGACCTGCCCGACCTCTCGCCAGAGACCTGAGTGGGGACAGCAGGTGTTCCTGGCTTACACTTGCCCGCTGTGCTTGAAGTCTTAGGTTTTAATGGAAATGTCATTCTGTGTCTAAGGAACAGATGCTTTCCTCAAGTCAAATGTTTCTAATAAACTGAAAAAGAATAGAGGAGAGTATTCAATAAATGGTAAAAGAAACATAAAACTTATTGAGAGGTGGGTGTGAGAGCCCAACAGCCTCAGCCCCTCAGTCTGATTGAACAGAAGCTGTGAAGTGCCCTGGAGACAGAGGTGGGGTATTTCCCTCTGAATCTCACAAGCCTGTAGACATGCTCTGAAAAGTTTGCACACCACAGATCTTCCTGCAGCCTTTAGAGCTTCAGGACCAAGGACGGGGGACCGTGGGCAGCTGTGAACCTGAGTGGAGGCAGCTCTGGGTGGCTGGTGGCCAGCTGTGGCCACCTGCTCCCTCCCTCTATCCCTATGCCAGACACAGAACCTGCCTTTCTCATCCCCAGCTGGCTCCTGCAAGACCCCCAGTTGAAACTGAGAACGACCAGCCAGGGCTTCCTGGAAGCAGTTGATAAGTATTTTGATCATCTGATTCCTAGAGTGATTCCTCTCCAGGTAAAGCCAAATTACTTTTTCCTTCTTGCTATGTTCACTTTAGGGCAATATGTTGTTCTGGCTTGATCACCAAACAGGCCATGTCCAGTCTGTACAAGAAATGAAGCTGGCCTTTTTGTAGCTTTGACTTCTCAACTCTCATCTTAAGGACAGAAACTGTGTCTTGATCCTAAGGCTTCTGGAAGGCCTCTGATCCCAAAGACAGGGACAGCACAGACAGGTGTCCTGGGTGGGACATGTCCTTGATATTCATTCCCTAAGCTCACTGGTCTTTGGGGCAGCTTGTTTATTTTGACTCTTGGCAAAAAAAGCTCAGAAATTACAACAGAGTTTATGGTCAAATAGAAGCCTCCCCTCCTACGCAAAGCTATTTAGTTGCTTCTTTAAGAGACAACTAATTTTAAGGGTGGCACCTGTGGCTCAGCAAGTAGGGCACCAGTCCCATATACTGAGGGTGGTAGGTTCAAACCCAACCCCAGCCAAAAAGCAAAGAGACAACTAATTTTACTAGATTTTTATATATTTTTCCAGAGATTTTTCGCACATATAAAAGCAAATTATACAAATGACATCATTTTTATCTATAAAAATATACAGTTTCCATTGTTCATTTTTCTTTTCTCATTTGAAAATATGTATTTTTAAGCCTGCCATTATGTTAAATGGCTGCAGAGTATTCCATAGTATGAATATATTTTAATTCATTTAATCAGTGCTTGAGCCATGGAGACTTGGGGTTTCCAAGTTTATGTTATAATAAATAACTTTGCTCACGTGTCATTTTGTATCTGTTGGCGTTCCAGTTTGATTGAGTCCCAAGAATGGGAAGAATGAGATACACATGGTTATTCTTTGAGTAAAAATAAATCTTAGTTTAAAAACACATTTTTGACATAGTTTGAGATGGGATGAAACCCAGGATTATTTGGTAGTAGACAGTTGATTATTTTCGGCTGTTCTGTTTGGGGAAACATATGCCAGGTGTGTGGATCCAGCCTTGTATAACTAATCCTGAATTGTGAACAGTGAAGTATTCTTATTAGGATAATTATAAAGAGGACAATCAGGATTAGAAAGGAAAGGAAAGGAAAAGTTTAGGAACAGTGCTCACGCTTTTGGAAATATGGGCACTGCAGAGGGAAGAGAACCCCATCTTCAGAATTAAACTCTGAGTCTGCTGAGTGGACTCAAGATACATCTTCTGGATAAAGTGCTGAAGCCTTATGTTTCTGCTTACATTTCTGCAGTCTAGATGGGACACAGTGGCAAGAGTGAAAGACTTTGGATATTTGGATGAAGTTCAAGCACAATTACATATATCCCTTAGCATTTGTATGTAGGCAGCAAGCAAAGCAAATTTATAAATATCCCATTGAAATCACGAGGGTGGTAAATCCTAGAACATTTTTAAAATGAAAGAAATTATATGTAAATGAAATGTATATGGCTCATAATTGATAAATTAATAGTATTTTAAAGTCTTATTTAATTGATTGTCCTCATTGTGTTAATTATCATGTAAAATAATTTTTTAGAGTGCATTTAGCGTTTTACTTGGGTCTTTTATTTTTCTAATCCTATTTATGCCAAAAAGTCAACCGTGTGGGCGGCACCTGTGGCTCAAAGGAGTAAGGCATGGGCCCCATATGTTGGAGGTGGCGAGTTCAAACCCAGCCTCGGCCAAAAATTGCAAAAAAACAAGTCAACTGTGACTTCTACGACGAAGTTTTTAGAAATGTCACCCTTGCATTCTTCCTTCCCCACAAAGCAGGGGCAGTGACCACCTCTGTTTTCTCAGACTGGGAAGAAAGGAGACGGAAGCTCTAGGGCATGCAAGGGAAGGTTCTGATGCTTCTGCTCTTGCTCACCCAGGTTGGAGAGAAGATACTGTTCATTAATAGAAACCATTGTTCCCAATTCATTCATTCAGAATATTTACATCCAGTCAGTATGTTATATTGAAAGCCAGGCACTGAGCAGTTATTACGAGTGGTCCAGGGACTGGGCAGGAGCAAGCATCCAGTCCTGAGGAGGACAGATGTGGTGTTCCTCTCCTATGGAGCGTCCATCCAGCATGGAGACAGCACTCTGGTTAGATGGTGGTCGCCAAAATGAGGAGGTGCAGGAAGCCCTAACAGGCAGGGGTATGTACCAAGCTCTTGCTGAGAAAGACAGGCTCAGAAAGTGTTTTCCAGAGAAAACAGTGACCTGAAGATGGACAGGTGTCAGCGAGGCTGGGCAGTGCTCTTGAGTCCCCAGCATGGACGAAGCAACAGATGGCAAAAGATGAGGAATTTGAAGATGTGCAGGAAGCTGAGCGTCCCTGGGTGGGAGAGAGGCAGAGGCAGGTCTGCAATGGAAAACCTGCCATTCACGCTCTTTGTCCTTTTGGGAGCCAGCAGCCCTTTGTCCCAAGTCCAGGGTTGGCATTTACTCTCTGGGCAATAGGAACCACGGGACTGCTTCATGTTGGGAGTGAAAAGATCAGACCTTTGCTTTTGAAGACTCACCACTCTGCCGTCTGTGTGGAGTGTGGAGAGGCTCTAAGAAAGAAATGGACTTGAGTGTGGAAGGACATTGGAAGACTAAATTAAGGGCTGCAAAGTCCTTTAATTTTAGCACAACTAGGCCAGTGTTGATGGCTCAGGTGGCATGATGGGCTGGAAGCTTTGCTAAGGTGGCTTGAGGAGTGAGTTAAAGGGAGAAAGCAGAGGACGTGAGCACAGACAACACTCCCTAGAGAGGAGAGAGCAGGAAAGCTTTGTAGCCCCCTCCCTCCCCTTCTCTCTGATGTGAAAGGCCTTGAATGCATTTCCATGACAGCAGAAGTCAGTCAGCTCCAAAGGTGGAAGGGGGAGGGACTGTGCCAAGAGCTGAGCTCCTCAGCAGGTGGTGGAGGGCAAGAAGTCCTTGCAGGTGGTGGCATTACCTGAGGACCAGGAGAGAGGACAGGTGTCTCTTTGCTTTGTCCAGTGGGAAACTGGATAGGAAGGGCCCAGAAGCAGGTGCATTTGCAGGTCTGCGAGATTAGATTGGAGTAGCTCATATGAGGGATAAAAACTGTGGCGGCTGCTTGACTGCAACCTCCGAGGGAGAGGAGGACTCCTGCAGCAGCTCGGCACCCCTAGCGACCGTGACCCCAGGGCTGGGAGGAAGGAGCGCACACACAGGAAGGAGCCTTGTATCAGACGACAGCGCGCCAGCTGTGCTGGCTTAGCAACAGCCCGGAGACTCTGGGCTTTGGGCCTAGTAGCATCTCTCTCGAGCCCTCCTCTGCTTCTCTCTCAGTACTCCCAGGGAGGCCCTGTCATCGCACTGCAGGTGGAGAATGAATACGGTGCCTACAACATGGATGAAAAGTACATGCCCCATCTTCACAAGGTAAGAAGCACTCGGTTTCCCCACATTCACATGTCTCCTCGCTCAGTTTGGCTCTTTTCCAGCATGTTTCTGATTCCCTGGTGTGCAGGTGACTGTGCTGGGCGCGGTGCAGTCTGAGAATGTACGTACAGCTGACCTTTGGACAACGTGGGGTTGGGGTGCCGACCTCTTGCAGGGTCAAAAGTTCGAGTGTAACTCTGACTCTCCTAAAACATAACTGCTAATAGCCTACCAGTAATTGGAACTGATAACATAAACAGTTAATCCATATTTTATACGTTATAGTGATATATTCTGTGTTCTTACAATAAAGCAAGGTAGAGAGAAGAAAACGTTACTGAGAAAATCATCAGGTGGAAGTGAATCATCCTAGGTCCTCACCTTTATCATCCTCACATTGAACAGGCTGGGGGGAGGACGAAGAGGCTCTGGCTGCTGTCTCGGGGTAGCGGAGGAGCGAGAGGTGGAAGGGGAGGCGGAAGAATTAAAAGTGGTATAATCTTTATTGAGAAAGATCTGCGCATGGGTGGACCTGTACAGTTCAAACCCATGCAGAAGATCAAGTTCAATCTCTCTAAGAAGTTACAATATGATCAGGACAATAAAGATGTATTTAAACAACTTTAGTATGAAACAAAATGTGGCAGGAAAGATGATTTCTTTCTAGGTGCCGTTTCTATGATCCATAATGCTCATGAAAGCTGGGGGTGTCTCTATACTTAGAGTAAACGATGATTCAAGAAAATGGTGGCTGTCAGCTTGCAGTTTTCTGGCCTGTAGTATTAATATCCTTTCTTCTGTTCCCGTTGATTCTTCTAAGAAGGATGTCTCAGGTTGGGGAACGACTTCAGTCCCGTCTGGTGTCTTAGCTCTTCCCTGTCCCTGATTCCCCACATTGGGGAAGCTGATGAGCCCAGTCTCAATGGGACCCCTATCCTCAGGGTGCTAAGCAGGTTGTAGGGGCCCCATGGTCTGGCCTGACCCCTCCCGATTCTGCCCTTGCCTACCTAGCTCTGTCCACACAGAGACCTCTGACTGAATGGCGTGGAAGGGAGGGGTCACCAGCTGGGCAAAGCAGAGGTCAGGAGGGCAGAGCTGGGCTCCATCCCTGCACTGGCTCCCGCACTGCAGCTGCAGCTTTTGGAGTGGAACAAGGTCTGTGAGTAATTCCTCTCCTTATTTTTGCTCAGGAGCTGGCAGAAGGGCCCCAAATCAGTCTTATTAAGCTAGCATTATTTTTTCTCCTTTTTTCAAATTTACCCCTCGACTCTACCCCCAGGCCCAGATCTAGCTTCATGAACACGGGAGACACACAGATGGCGCCCCCTGGCTCCTTGGCCTAGGAAATACGATTTTTCAGATTAGCCCTCCCCACGGCCACCTCCCTTGACAGTGTCTAGGTGGGACCCAGGCTTTGTGAATTTGTTCTCAGAAGCCCACGGCTCAGCCTCTTTCCTTCCAGCACGGAGTCAGTGTTTTCCAAGTTGTCCTTCTCTCCCTTTCTGTGAGTTAATTCCTTCCTCAAGGTGTTTCTTGATAAATTCAGCTCTTTTTCCCTGAAGCCTTTGACCTTGGGTGTCAGAGCATATACTCAGCTGATTTTAAGGTGGTCTCCCCAAGCTCTCAAACATCTGGCCGAGACAGAGACAATGATTTCCCCCGCACTAAGACACAGGTGGTCGGACTCCAGATTCAGACCCTTCTCTAGCGCCTACCCTGCCATTTGAGCCCTGCTGGGTCCATTTCCCACTTCCCTCATTTAGTCATCCCTTACTGTTTATTGCTCCAATCTTCAGATGTTCAAAGAAAATGTAGATGTTGAAATAAAATGGTATAGTATTTGCATAAAAGCTGTGCATATTCTTCTGTGTTAATCCTTCAAACGCTCTCCAGATTACTTATAATATCTGACAAAATGCAAACAACTGTTATATTGTATCATTTAAGAAAGTATGGCCAAAAAATGTTTATATGTGTTTAGCACAGATGCAATTTTATTTATTTATTTATTTTTCAGATAAGATCTCACTCTGTCACCTAGGCTGAAGTGCAGTGATGTGATCATAGCTTATTATAACCTTGACCTCCTGGGCTCGAGCAATCTTTCTCACTCAGCCCCCTGAGTGTCTGGGACTACAGTCTCATGCCACGATGCCTGGCTGCTTTAAAATTTTTTTTGTAGAGATGGGATCTTGCCAGGCTGGTCTCAAACTCCCGACTACAAGTGATCCTCCCATCTTGGCTTCCCAGAATGCTGAAATTACAGTTGGGAGTAACCACACCTGGCCTTAAGTTGCAATCTAAAAAAATTTTTTTTGATTGGCAATTGGTTGAATCTGCGGATGCAGAACCCACGTATGTGTAGGGCTAACTGTATTTCCTTCTTTTCCTGGGGTCCAGGGAAGTGGGTTCATTCTGTTTGGTTTTTTTCCACAGACCCTGCTGCAAAGAGGGATCGTGGAGCTGCTCTTGACCTCCGATAACGAGAAGGACGTTCTGAAAGGCCACATCAAAGGAGGTACAACGTTAGAGTTATTTTAAAGGAGCAGGGAGGCTCTTAGTGCATTCAAATCTTGAACAAGCTTCAGAGAGACCCAAGTGTATCTCTGCTGCTTCTCTTTCCCATGTCCATCGATGTGGATCTCAGAGATCTGATGTTACAGACGATGAGGATCCCACACCGCAGCTCAGTTTACTCACCAACTCTCTCTCTTGTCCTGGCTCTGCTGGTCTTTAAGCAGCAGTGAAGGAGCAGCCCGGTCCTCAGTATACCGCCCCTCTTTCCTGCTTTCCTGTGGCAGGGGGCCTGAGTTGGTGCTGGGTGTGGCTTAGGATCAGGGTCACCACCACCAATGTGGAGCCACACGGGAACCAGAAGATGGCAGAGTCTATTCCTGGGATCCTGCAGCCTTAGGCTGCGTGTAGATGTTTAGTCAACCCCAGGGGATAAAGTGCCAGGAGAATTTAGGACAGAATCATAAGATGGCAGAAGTGACGGAATGAGCAGAGTGTGGGCAGGTGGTGGGTTCGGAGGGGACCTGTCAGGTGGTCTTAGCCTGGAACCTGTGCGGCTCTAGGCTGCTGTTCTTCCCCTCACCGCGGCTCTTCTGCACATTATTATGGTGCCCTAGAGAGGGGGCTGAGCTGGGGTCCAGGAGACCTTGATTACGCCTAAACAAGTCAGATGGCCTTGACCTGGTTCATTTCCTTGCATACAGTGTGGTTAATTGTAACTGCCCTTCTCAGTACAAATGAGTGTCCTCACAAGTGTCCAATAAAGGCTGTGGAGGTCCTCGTTTTACTATGTCACAAAGCAGGATGCCTGCAGTATCTCATCACCCTCCCCGTGCAGCACGCCTTCCCTCCCATATGCAGGTGGGCTCCATCCCTTCCCTCGAGGTACAGGTCACAGTGCCTCAGTATGACCTCCCCCTTCTCTCTACAGTGCTGGCCACCGTCAATTTGAAAAGGCTCCACAAGCAGGCATTCAGTCAGCTTTACAAAGTACAGGTAAGACATCCCAGAGATGAAGGATGAGACATTCTCTCCTCCTGCATGACCCCCCCTTGTCTGTGCAACAGGTGTTCCCTGGAAACAAAAGGTTTGACAAGGAGGCCACAACTGTTCACCCTGGGTCTCCAGTGTGTTCCAAAGCCGTTTGGAGAGTGTGCTGCCTTTCGGCATAGGGAATGAGGAGGAGAGCCACCTGTGTCACCTCGATCTGTGGGTCATGTCATGGACGCGCCCGTGGGAAGGGGGCTACGTGATGTAAAAGCTCACGATGGAATCAGAAGGGGCGACATTTTCTCTCTCCTTGAAGACGGAGCTCAGATGTGGGCTGTGTGCATAGTTTACAGAGAAATCGCTCATGTTTGGGGTAGGGGGTAGCCTTCGTCAGCCAGGCTGTGCAAATTATGGGAGCGAGTGAGTATTGTACATGTGTTTACTTAACAAACAGATTGAGGAGCCCCTTCTTTCCTTTACTCTGAGTGAGTGACCTTCTGTGACAGTTACAAAGATGGACAAACATTGTCCATGCCTCCAAAGGATATGAAGGGCATTTCTTTCTTTTTCTTTTTTTTTTTAATTAAATCATAGCTGTGTACATTAATACATTTATGGGGTACAATGTGCTGGTTTTATATACAATTTGAAATACAACAAACTGGTTAACACAGCCTTCACTGCACTTTCTTTTTTTTTTGAGACAGAGCCTCAAGCTGTCACCCTGGATAGAGTGCTGTGGCATCACAGCTAATAGCAACCTCCAATTCCTGGGCTCAAGCGAGCCTCCTGCCTCCACCTCCCACATAGCTGGTACTATAGGCACCCACCACAACACCCGGCCATTTTTTGGTTGCAGCCGTCATTGTTGTTTGGTGGGCCTGGGCTGGATTTGAACCCACCAGCTCAGGTTTACGTGGCTGGCGCTTTAGCCCATTGAGCCATAGGCGCCGAGCCATCGCACTTTCTTAATTATTGTGTTAAGACATTTATACTCTACACTTTGTAGATTTGACATGTACCCTTGTAAAATGTACCATAGGTGTGGTCTGACTAGTTACCCTCCCTTCACCCATCTTCCCCTGCTCCTCCCTTCCCCCTCTTTGCTCTTTAAGCCCCATGGTGGTCATAATTATCTCTGTTTAACAGTTTAACATCCTTCCTTTGGGCGCAGGGGCCAGGATAACATCCAAATCCGTGACACAGCCTGCTAACTAAGCCTGGTGTGATACTTCCATTTCAGGCCCTGCCCATGCTGCCCTTTCCCTGGGCACAAGGCCTTCCGTGCAGTCCTCATGCTGTGGCGCCCCCGCTGGGCCAAAGACTCCCACAGCACCAGTGCTCTCTCCTCGTAAAATGGGTTTGGAAGTGTTCTCTCCTGTTCTATTTTTCTGCAATAGATTGTGTAGGATTGTTTGTATTTCTTAATGTTTGGTAAATTTCAACAGTGAAATCATCTAGACTGGAAATTTTTTTTTTAGAAGATTGTAAACTAGAAATTCAATTTGTCTAATAGGGGTACAGAACGATATGGGTTATTTCCTTCTTGAGTGAGTTTGGGTGGTTTGTGTCTGTCAAGGATTTATTCTATGTATTCTATTCAATGTTATCTAAGGTTTTGAATTCATGGGCATAGAATTGTTTCTGGTAATGCCTTGTTATCCACGTAATGTCTTTGTTGTCAGTAAGGATGGTTACTGTTCATTCTTGATATTGGTAGTTTTGTTTTGATCAGGATGGCTAGAAGTTTATTAGTTTTATCAATCTTTTCAGAGAATTATCTTTGACTTGATTTTTTTCCCCTCTATTTTTTTTTTCTATTTCAATGATTTCTGTTCTGACCTTTAGCATTTTCTGTGGTCTGCTTCCCTTGAATTGCATTGCTCTTTTTTCTCTACTTTTTCTCTGGTGGAAGCGTAGGTTACTGAGTTAAGACTTTCCTTATCTTTTAATATAAGCATTTACTGCTATCAATTTCCCTCTGTGTACTGATTTGGCTATATTTCATCAATTTTGATATGCTATATTTTTTATTGAGTTTAAAGCATTAATTTTTTTAAAAAATTTTCCTGGATGATGACTCCATGCATTAATTACAAATGTATTGTTTAATTTCTTAATCTTTGGGGATTTTTCAGCTATCATTCTATTATTAATTTCTGGTTTAATATTGTTAAGGTCCACGAACATACTTTGTATGATTTCTATTCTTTTACATTTGTTAAGATTTGTGTTATGGATTATAACATGGCCCTTCTTGGTGAATGTGCATTTGAGAAGAATGTGTATCTTGCATTTGTTTATAATTTGCCATTAGGTCAGGTTGAGTGGTGGTATTGTTCAGGTAATCTCTATCCTTACTGATTTTCTGCCTACTTGTTATACCAATGATGAGAGGAATGTCAATGCCTCTAAATATGGATTTGCTTTTTTTTCTTTTAGTTCTATTAGTTTTTGTCTCATGTAATTTGAAGCTCTGTTTTATCAACTAAAATAATCCAAAGGGTAAGAATCTATTAAAAAGAGAATTTATTCAAGTGCAGAGTTTGAGGATAGCCATCCAGGAAGCACAGACTCCACAGAATGGAAGCCATTTCTATTCTGAAATGTAGATAGATGTTTGGGATTATTTAGACAAAGTTTAGGGAAGTTTAACAGAATTTTACCATCTTTCTATGTAAACCTTTAGGCATAATTATGATGCTCTAATAAGCTGAGGTAATGTTTTCCTTTTGGAAAAGGTATATTTAATATTCTCCACCGAAGATGTAACAGTCATGGGGAGTTTTGCACCATCTAATCTGAGTTAGGTGTCAGAGAGAAGACAATTAATCTACAACAAAGATCAATAATTGGAAGTTGGGTGGGGGGTGTCTGGTCTCTGGAAGCAAAGGTTGTAAACATGCTATGGGGCTCATTCTCCAGGGGTTACCTTCCCCTTTGACATAATAAATTTATAGATTCCTGAATATTTATTGTATTTTACAGTTTTTAGGTACATACACATTTAGGATTGTTATACTTTGTTGGAAAATCAATCACTTTATCATTATGTAATGTGTTTACTCTTTACTACCTTTCTTTTTTATTCCTCACATTGTTTACTTATGTTTCAGCTGCTTCCAGTTTTGACTTCTTTTTTCTTTAGTTCAGAAAACCTGTATGCAGAAATGATTTAGAAAGATCATCATCCAGGAGGCAGGTCAAATGGACTCAGCTAAAGATCTCACTAAATGTAGGCGAATCAACGGTGGAAGCAATGTAAAGATTTCTGCTGGGGCATAAAAAGGAATCAGTTCACGTAAACAAGAATTTACTTTTCTTCCTCATCTAAATGCTTGCCTCTAATCTGGGCTCAGAGAAAGGTGTTGGTCATTTGAACTGGTTGTCTATCAAAGTCCCCTTCATTTTTGCTTTCTTGGCTTCGAGTTCAGCCAGCTCTTGCAGTCGCCTCTTGCTCATGCCTTTGCGCTCCAGCTGTTTTTCAATCACTTTGGCATTCTGTGCGTATGAGTCAGCAACTTCTCTCGCCTCAATCTCCTCTTCCTCTTCATCGATGGTCGACACAGTGACGGAGCTGAACTTGCCCATGTCTTTCGTTCGTTTGGTCATCATCACCTTCTTAGGAGGCTCTTGTTTCTGAGTATATATATTCGTCTTCCCAAAACCCTGGCCGAACTTGACTACTGCTCCATCCACTATGAAGGTCACGGGCGCGTTCTTTGGCTGGGTCTGGTAGAAGAGTGGAAGTCCACACTTGGCACACTTCTTCCTGTACTGCCGTTCGATGCCTTCAGGCCTCCGCAGATACACAGTCTCCTCGTCTTCTGTGTTACAAAACTTGTGGGCGTGTTTGGCTGCATCAATCACTCGGGCCCGGTCCCGCGGCCTCAGGGGCAATTTCTCTAACGGACAGTCCAGCACGAGGACCATCTGGCCACACAAACAATAGTACACATGGAGGGGCTTCTCGCCGTCGTCATACTCCTCCCGGTCCCGGGTGTCGGAGCAGACTACCGACCGCGACACTACTTTCGGCATAGCTCGGGGCAACGCCAGGAAAATGGCTCGCCAAGGAAGAGGATCGCACAGATATGACGTTACGGGATATGATGTCACGCACGCGCGAGAGCCTTTTTCTGACCTATTATTTTTTATGCCATTTGCCTTCTTGGAAAAAACCCTTCCAGGTCATAATTTAGCTTCTTATGTTTTCTTATCACGTCTTCCTTGGGCACTTTTAGTTTTGTTGTATGCTTTCAATTTATAGAGGTGATTGTTTCATTGAGATTTTTGACTTTATATCAATATTTTGGGGCCACAGTTTTGACCTGTACTATGGGAAGATGTTGGTTTTCTTCTCATTTACTTTCCTGCTTTTTTTTTTTAACTCTCTTTTTTATTGTAACTTTTAATAGATTCTTTTCTGGTTCCCTTTTCATTATTAATACTTATCTTTCGTTGAGATTAGTTCTTATTGGCTCAAGTACTTAAGTGAAGTTACTGTGAGAGAGAGTTGTTAGCTGTATTCAGGCTAACAATGTGGTTTAGTGGCATGCTGTTGAAAGTAGGGATGGATTCTTCTCCTTACCCACCTTTCTTTTCACTTTGCTCATTCTCCCAGGAAGTCAGGATAGATTGCAGGACTTCTCCCACATGCTGCACGAGCAGCATACTTCTGCTAATAGGCGTCCGAACTCTACATCTTTTGAGCCCCTCATAGTTGTTCATTACATTGGCATTCCTCCCTCTTAATATTGTAAATTTACAGATGTCTCTTAGATATATGGAAGATGTTGTTTATATTTCCTTTTCTTATTCCTCACTTTTGTTTTTAGGATTTCTAAGTGGTAAATATCAAGCCCACTGGTAGCATAGTACCTTTTCAACACCAGGTGTCAGTCTTCTATGTACAAATACAAATAGAGAATTAAGGATCTGTATAATTTTAATAAAATGTCACAAAGAGAAAAGTAATTAAACTACAAATAAAGAAGAAAATGGACATCAGGGAACTTAAGAGTTAATTCGAGAAACAGAACACAGTATCAAAAAGAATCAGTAATAACCCTAGAGACATGAAAAAGATGATTATGCATGAGACCAGTATGGGATATTAAGAAAAAGGGATAGAGAACCAAAAAGAACTCTTTGATATTAAAATCTAAGTTTTGCAATTAAAAAAGGTAAAGTTGTTAAAATTTCCTAGAAATAGTATAGACATAAAATATAAGACACAAAGATAAATATAGAATCATTTTAGGAGGCCTGATATCTTATTAATAGTAGTTATAAAAAGAACTTGAGGGAAAGAAAATTATAAATAACCTGAGAATTTCCTTTAACTGAAGTATATGTATATGTCTAGATTAAGAATGTCCCTCAAATAGTGAATGGTACAAAACCCACCTAATGTGCAATTAGCATCCTACAGAGAGGAAAACCATATGCTTACATATTAAGCAGAAAGAATTAGAATGGCATAGGATTGTGAAATATTGACATTGGATAATAGGAAGCAACAGAATGTGTCTCTAAATTTTTAAGAATAAATAAATTTCCAACTTAGAATTTTATATTCAGTCTCAATATTAATTGTGTTGGCAGTCAGACATTTGCAGAGTCAGAGGACTTATTTTCCATTCACTCTTTCCCTGGAAGTGTTTGAAGGATTCAGGAAATGAGGGATTAAGCGAAGACAGAAGAGGACATAGGAGTTGGAAAACATTGTATCCAACCCCCGAGATCCGTTAAAAGAAGTCCTAGGATGGTGAATCTTCAGATATAGAGTGTGGTCATTTCAGATCATAGCAGGATGCTAGAGGACTCCAGGATTATGATGAGGAATGCAAACTGAGAATGCAAGGGGAGCCCAGCCATAATCATCCACTTTAACATTCCGGGCACAACAGCAGCTGAATCTGCTGCCTTTACAAAAAAGAACCTCCGTTATTTGGCAGCCTTTAAAATGCTGGGTTAGAAGTGGCTGCAGGTATCTGTGGCAGCTGACAGTTTAGGCCCCCAAAATATAAATATTAAAAGAAATGTCTACATTTTTAGGCAAGAATTAATTTAGGAAGTTTTGAGAAATGTATTACTTTTGTAAGTTTCCTTCTAGCTTTTGATAACAAGTCATTGGTAATCCAGAGGCAATGTAGTTTTAATATAATGGTTTAAGAGCATGGATTCTTGGAGCTAGGTTGGCATACTTCAAATCTCAGCTCAAGTACTTTCTACCCAAGTGAACCTGGACATGTGACCTAACCTCAGTTTCTTCATTTGTAAAATAAGAACTGACAGTATCTATCTCAAGGAGTTGTTACACAAAAAGGATTAAATAAAGTACTCCCATCTGTGCCCAGTACAAAGTACAAGTTCAATACTTTTTAGCCATTCTAATGGGATAATTATTTAATATAAACAAAATGTGGATATAAATCCATAAAATGTGATAACACTTAAGAATTTTGTAAACCATATTGTTCAATTGACAAAAACATACAGAGGAAGAAACAGTCATAAGGAGGAAATGAATAGGGACACCATTTTAATGGGCACAGATAAGGTAGAATAGAATTAAATATAGGTGTACAGAAAATGAACAATACATTTGACAGACAGTATGACACGGTGGCTGACATTTGGGCTCAAGCCTGGATTTGAGCTGAGATCTGTCCTTGCCAGCAGTGTCATCGCTGAGCCCCCTTTTCTGCTTGAGGAACTGTGTTCAGGTCCTTATGTGTCCAAAACAGATTCTTTCAACACCAGCCTTTGTTAAGACGGGATTGAACTTGCTGATGGTGCTTTCCAGGTGGAGCAGGGAGGCACATAAAGCTAGGGGGCTGGAGACCACAGGTGTTCAGGAATGGAGGTACCAGAGCTATGGAGGATGGCTAAGGTGTAATGGACGGTGGGGCATGGGCAGGTAAAGGATTTTGGATGGAAAGGAGGAAAAACAAGCGTTCCTCAAGCTCTCAGATGTTATATTCAGTTTTTCTGATTTTGCTTTTTGGTTTCTTGTCAGACTTGGTATTTGCTTTGGTTTGTTTTAGAAAGATAAGCCCCTTTTGATCATGGAATTCTGGGTTGGCTGGTTTGACAGGTGGCGAGAAAAACACCACATCACAGATGCGGCCAGTGAGTATCCAGCAGTGAGTCGTGGGCCACGCTCACAGTTCTCTCCTAACTAATTCACTTACTCAGCCCCAAATATTCAGCCCCTGTGAAGTACAAGCACTTAGCAGCCCCCAAGGATGCGCTGAGGAATAAAAATTCCGTAGTTCCCCCTCCCAGCTTCTAATTTAGTGCAGTCAACAGATCATTGAGAAGTATTAATAGTACAATCAATATATAGTTCCGCATTTGACAGGTACTTTGAAGCAAGCAAACAAGGTGTAATGATATGAAAAGGGGGGGGGGGAACTGCCCAGAAAAGGTAAGATGGTTACAGAAGAAAAATATGCCTCTAGGAAGAAGGCAGTGCTGGAAGTTGTAATCATCTTTGCAAAACGCACAGGCCTTTTTCTATGGAGTTGTCAACTACATGGGAATAATGATCAGGAGACCACAGGCAGGGGTGGCTGAGGGCATGGATCCTGTGGCTGAAGAGGGGAATGTTTTAATTCCAGCTCTGTGGCACTGGCCACGTGACCTGAGGCAGGCGGCCTTCACTTGTAAATTTCACCAACCTCATTCGAGAGAGGGAATTATCAGGAAACCACAGAGTTGTTATGAGGCTTAAATGCAGCCACTCAAAACAATGCCTGGCAGTTGTTCACGTGTTAAAAGTGTGTTGCTACTAAATGTATTTTGCTGTAGCTGTTATGAAAACAAGCTCACTTAAATATGAAGGAAAAGCACTGAAAAATAATTAGTTACTGAAAAAATAGGAAAAGAAACAAGAAGAAACACAACTACGACCACCACCACCATCAATGATAACATAGCCAGCAGTAATACCAGCATCACCGCCGCCAAATAACAGTTTTCTGGTGTCTACTGTGTGTGGTAGATTGGGAGTCCCAAAGGTTGCCCATAAACTTGGCACACAGAGGGAAGACGGGAAATTGTAGCTAAATGTACCTTTATTTACAAAATACTCATGACAAAATTTTGCAGAGTGGTGGCCAACAGGTGAAGGATATTTTGTAGACATTGTATGTGCTGAAACAAGATGGCCAAATCAAAGTCTCTGTGGCTAAAGATTGAAAAGAGCCACTTGTATATTGCAGTGGTTCTAAGCCAGTGTCCCCAGAGCATCCTACTATACTATAAGGAGTTACGCCTTATTTTTCTAATTTCAAAAAATTGAATGAAAATTAGATAGTGAAGTAACATAAGGGTTCTTAGGCTTTAAGTGAAATGAGGTATAACAAAACCAATATTTATTTTCCTTATTAATGTTGTACTGAAACATTGAGGGAAACGTCATCATAGGAAGACTTGCTATATGTCATTTTGCTTAAAGTCCCAGTTTCCCAAGACCTTAGGAATTACATTAAGTTTGAGGACTTACTGCAATTGATCGTGGGGTGGAGGCTGGAAGTAAGACGTCACCAGAGACTTCTTCCTGTCTTTCATTTGTAATTTTCTCTGTCTTCATTCTCTTCCCCTCCTACAGAGGTTGAGTACAACGTATCTCAACTCATCAAACATGAGATCTCTTTCAACATATACATGTTCCATGGAGGAACCAACTTCGGCTTCATGAACGGGGCCTCGTATCAGGGGAGGCACGTCGGTGTTGTCACTAGCTATGGCAAGTGTGTGCTGGGGTGTCTGCGGCCCTCCAGCAGGTGCTGGGGATTTAGGGGAGGCTCTGATGCGGGTCCTAGCATCACTGCATCTCGACCTGTAACCTGTGCTGAGCATGAACTCAGGACTCTGGGATCTAATTTCCTTCCTTTTGTGGTGTTCGCACTGTCCCCATTGAGCAGGCAAGGCTTCCAGGCCTTGGAGCTCCATGTCACTCTCTTGTCCACTGACCCCTTGGCTGAACCTCTGAAGGGTGCAGGAAGCAAATGGTAATGGCTGTAAGGCACAGGCAGGCACAGCTAGGCCATCAAGACTGAGGAGCCCAGTGTCCCCAGAAAGCGTTGTGGGGGATGTTCACGAATGAGTGTCCCTCAGTCTAACCTGGGATGGAGCAGAGGCTGGGGCATGTGTCTTCCTCCCACCTCACTCTCAGTGGCCCTGGCCCCCGCCTCGTACCAGAGGCACCAAAACAGGGCTATGGTGGGGGACCGCGTGGCCTGTGACAGGCTGGTGTCTTGCAGACTATGACGCTGTGCTGACAGAGGCTGGGGATTACACGGAAAAGTACTTCAGGCTTCGAAAACTCTTTGAAAATGTCTCAGGTACTCAGCAGCCACTTACTCTGAGGGGTGACGCTTCTCGTGGGGCATCTACATATAAGAGTGAGGAAGGCAGAGATTTTCCCCGTGTCTGCCGCTTAATCAACCTCTTGGGTTTCCCACTTAAAATTTCCATGAGGTTGCTAGGGAGGCTGAGGCAAGAGAATCGCCTAAGCCCAGGAGATGGAGGTTGCTGTGAGCTGTGATGCCACAGCACTCTACCGAGGGCGATAAAGTGAGACTCTGTCTCTACAAAAAAAAAAAAAAAAAGAAAGAAAATTTGCATGAGTTTTTTTTTTAAGTATTTCTAAGCCCTTTCTCTTGCAATTTCTTCATTGAATCATGAAGGTAATCATAGTGGTCTCCTGTGATGATTGTGAAGAGTAAGTAAATTACTATCTGTCAAGCTCTTAGTATCACATATGGTGCAGTAACCCCAAATACAAAAGCAAAAATTATCATGTTTAATTGCTTTTTTTAAAAAAATGAAGTTAGGTGAGCATCCCTGAAGGGCTAGAAACTTGTGAGCACCAGCATTGCCTAAAGGTGTGGCATGGTCCTTGCTCCCAAAGACCTCTTACTGTGTGGCCATCACCCCTCAGGGGCTCTGTGTCTGCCCCTGTGTGTGGATACCAAAGGGCTTCAGCTTACTTATTGCCTACAACCATCACCCTTAGAGAAGCATAGCCTGTCCCAGGGTAGGAGCCATTTCTCTTGTTGGCTCTGGGAGGCAAGATGTCGTGGATGGGGGTGGGGAGGCTTAGGGAAGGCAGTGGTCATTGTAGACACTTCTCACCCTGTGACCTTTATTCATTGCAGTAATGCCCCTGCCCAGTTTACCGGAACTTGTTCCCCATGCTGTGTATCCTCCTGTGACGCCATCGCTCTACTTGCCACTGTGGGACGTCCTCTCTTACTTAAACGAGGTGAGCGCTGCTTGAGAAGAGGAGTCAGTGTGGCCATTGGAGAGATGGAGGGGAGATTCTGGCAAGGAACGTTTTATTAGGTAGTGTGACACGTCATCCTCTGCATTTTGTCCAAACTTAGAACCACCAGCTCCTTCTGGGTGGTCTGCGAGGGGCATTGAACTTGAAAAATCAATGTGCATAGGGGAGGGTGGAGGGATATGAGAGGATCCTGTCCCCAACGCAGACAGACCCAGCCAGTGAAAGCTGTTGTTTGATTCTGTATGAGCCACACAAGATCAGCCCAGAAACAGCTGCTGAGTTAGGAACCTGTGACGCTGAGCTTCTGTCTTCCTTCCACTGTGACCTGGGACATCACTCAACCTCTACGGGTCTCTGCTGCCCCTTTAAAATTAGATTACCTGTCCCATTTTGGAGAAAGTATGAAAGCCATTTGAAGCTGGAACTCTCGAATTTGTGTTGGTTTCACTTCCACTATTACTGTTTTAAATGAAAAATAGCGGCTGGCCCATTGCAGATGCTAAATAAACGTTTGCTTAGTGCTCGATTCAACATTCGACTTCGGCTATTTTAGAATACACTTTATTCATTCTGAAAATCAGTTCTTAGCGATTAGAGCAATTGTTCCCTCTTCACTGTGTTCCCGTGATCCTCCTGAGTTGCCTGGTCATTGGAGATCTAAAATACAGGACACTGTCACATAGCATCTGTTTCATTATTCCCATTCTATGAATGCTTGGGGATCATTATGTGAGGCCACACAAAGAGAGGAGACCGCAGAAATTGTCCTAGAAAATGCAAAATGGGGCAGCACCTGTGACTGAGTGGGTAGGGTGCCGGCCCCAAATACCAAGGGTGGTGGGTTTGAACCCAGCCTCGGCCAAAATGTAACAAAAAATTGCTGGGCGTTGTGGGCGCCTGTAGTCCCAGCTACTTGGGAGGCTGAGGCAAGAGAATCGCCTAAGCCCAGGAGCTGGAGGTTGCTGTGAGCTGTGACATCACAGCACTCTACCGAGGGTGATCAAGTGAGACTCTGTCTCAAAAAAAGAAAGAAAAAAGAAAATGCAAAATGAGCAGAAAGTTAGGATGAAGGATCCTGACTTCTCATCACTTTGACTTCTGTTCCTACGATGTCTTCCTCATAGCCAGTCACACTGAACCAACCAGTCAATATGGAGAATCTTCCCATAAACAATGGGAGCGGTCAGTCCTATGGGCTCATCCTTTACGAGACCCACATCTGCTCTGGAGGCTTCCTCTGGGCTTCTGCTCATGATGTGGCAGAGGTAGGTGTCCATAGGCTGTCCCTGGTGGCCCGCAAACCCCTCAGCCTGACTCTGCTGTTGGGGAAGCAGTTAGTCCCTGGCTCCTCTTCCTGTTTGATAATCTTTTGAAGCACCTACTAGGTGGGAAGCGTTAGGAATAAAACATTAAGCCAAATAGACTGTCTTTCTGCTTTGTCATCATTAAACTCTGCTGGGGTCCCCTAGGCAGCTTCTAGCCATCTGTGAGCACCAGGGTTAGTCTCCACCTTCGTAACGATCTCCCAAATATGAACCATGGCCTCCCTTCTCCCTTTCTCCAGGTGGACTGAGCAATCTGACGCCTGCTCTTCTTTTGCAGGTATTTTTGAATGAGACCATTATAGGAGTTTTGAATGAGGATGTGAAGGGTCTGCTCATTCCTCAATTCAGGGTATGTAATTCCTGAGTCTGGGCGATGCCCTGGCCCTCCCACTCAAGTGCAAACACAGCCTGTCCCGAGACAGACCTTGTACTTTCTCTACCCCTGCTCTCCTCTGCCTGCTCCTCACTCAGGGCCGTGCCAGGGAGAGGCAGGGATGGAGGCAGAACTGCGCCTCCCAGGTCTGGTGCTCGCTCAGGGAGAGTGGGAGAGGGATTCCTCATCAAGCTCTGAGTTAGAGTCAGCCCCTGTTTAGGTCTTTGCTTAAAGGCACAGTGGAATCTCTCTGCCTTTCCTGATAGGATCAACAGGAGAAAGGGGGGACTGAGTGTGGATAGGAAGAAAGGGGTCCTTCCAAGATAGGGAGACCTGCAGGGTTTGGGACCTGCCTTTGCTCCCATTTGCTTATCTTTCTGTCTGAGCCTCAAAGGAAAAATGGGTTCCGGAATAAGAGCCCCGCATGGTCATGTCTCTGTGAACTGGTCTGTCCTGAGCAGGACTGTCAACTTCTGAGGATCCTGGTGGAGAATCAAGGACGAATCAATTATTCCTGGAAAATGCAAAACGAGCAGAAAGGTGGGCCCTGGGCCTGAGACACAGGTTGTAACTTCTCTGCAGTTACGTGGAAACTAAGAGTGGGGCTGTGCTGAGTTTGGGGGGAAAAATGCATCCCTCGGCAAGGGAATAAAGGAGTCCCAGCACCAAAGACTCCTTTCCTGTCCCTTCTCCTGCCTTCTGTTCTCCAGGACAGGAAAGTGGAACAGCGCCACTGGGTGCTGGCTTACCCTGCAGCAGGACCTAGACTCTTTTGGGGGAATTTCGGGAAATGAAAAGGGGAATTTTTGTTTTATTTTATTATCTTTCATTTCAAATTAATACGAGGCTACATGTTTTTAGGTTACCTTGTTTTCAATTCTAAGGTAAAGTTCAAGTTGTAGGTGAGCCTTTCACTCTCACATTGTGCACATTAGTGAGACCCTGCCCATCTCCCCCCCCCATGCCCTCCCCCTTGCTAGACTATACTTGTGTTTTATCATCTAAGAGGGGAATTTTCTTGGTAGTACGGAAACACAGCAAGAAACCTCAGTCATGGCAGGTTAGAAAAACTTGCTGTCCCAGAAAAACCTGCTGTTGCAAGGCAGGCATATGTTTGCCTGTGTTTCTTTGCCCCAGACACTGGAGAATGTCCAGTCCTCATTCAAATTCTCCTTCCTGCCTCCCATCTGCAGGATTAACTGGATCTGTGACCATCAATAACATTACCCTGGAAAATTTTACTATCTATTCTCTGGAGATGAAAACAAGCTTCTTTGAGAGGTATGTTCGCACCTGCTCCAGTGGGCACTTTGAGTGATCAGGGAACACAGAGCTTTGAAACCCTTTACATTGCAGATAAGAGCCCAAGATTCCAATAATTGAAGTGATTTTCAAGGTTATCCGGTGCTTTGCAATCAGGACTAGAATCCTAGAACTCAGGACTAGAATTCTAGAACAAGTCTCCCGATTTCAACACTAACATTAGTACTTTAGTCTAATACAACTCCCTGAAACAGAATCCTAGTCCAGGTGAGGGATACTGGGATCAACGCTGGGACCAGAGCTGGGAAGGGTTTTCCTGTCCCTAACAGCTGGGCCCTTCTTCCAGGCTCCGCTCTGCCACCTGGAGGCCTGTCCAACTGAGATATCTGGGCCCTGCCTTCTACCGTGGCACCTTCAAGGCTGGCCCTTCTCCCAAGGACACCTTCCTGAAGCTGCTGGTAAGTGAGATGCCCTCTGCTGCTCTGGTGTTACAAGCATGAGTTGTGTGTGTGTGTGTGTGTGTTTAACTTGAGACGGACTCTCACTCTGTAGCCCAGGCTAGAGCTCTGTTGTGCCAGTCTAGCTCACAGCAACCTCAGATGCCTGGGTCCAATCTATCTTCCTGCCTAGCCACCTGCCTAATTTTTTTTTTCCTTTTTTAGTAGAGATGAGGGTCTTGCTCTTCCTCTGGCTGGTCTTGAACTCCTGATCTCAAGCACCTCTTTTATTTTTAAAGAGTCCTGAAGCAAAGCCATAGCGCTCCTGGCAGGAATACCTCCCTTCCTCCATTTCCTCATCTTCCTCACCTCCAATGCAGCCTCTCAACATTTCTCAATCTTCCTAATGTATTACTCTTTAGAAAATAACACATTAAAGCACAATGGGAAAATTCAGACAGTAACAAGATGTAGAGAGCAGAGGGTGAAAGTTCTCGTTCAGACCCACCCCCATTCCAATCCCTTTCCTTCTCAAAGCTAAATGCTGCCACAATTTGTGTGTTTTATATATAACTTTGCCTAAACACAGTCAATTGTTTCTTACACTAATGGGATTAAATGATAAAAATTATATTCTGCAGCTTGCTTTCTAGGGGGTGGTGGTGGCGGGTTAGTTTTAACTTTTGACTATTTTTATTATTTATATAAACACACGTAGATAACATGAAAACACAAAGTGTGAATGTACAAATTAACCAATTATCACAAAGTGAACATCATCTAATTATCATCGAGACTGAAGAATATTGTTAGCACCCCTCCCAATTCCCGATTCCTTTCTCCTCAGAGGCAACTACTATCTTGACTTCTAACACTCTAGCTCAGGAATTCCTATTTATAGGAACTTTATATAATTGATTGATATGGTATGAATTCTTTTCAACATGGCTTCATTCATTCAACATGCTATATAGCCATTCGTTGATGTTGAAGTGATGGGTTCATTTTCACTAATGTGTGTGTGTTTATGTATATATATTCACCTTATATAAATATTCCATAATTTATTTAAAGATGGACATTTGGATTACTTCCAATGTTTGTCCCGGATAAATGATTAAGTTAAGGCTTCTTCTGTGTTTATGATCATGTCGGAGATACCTTTGTCGGGCTTTGGTGCTAAGGTTTAAGGCCTTCATAAATGATTTTGAAATGAAGTTTGTGCAAGACTAATATTTCTTTAACATTTGATCAATTTCCTTAGTGAAGGCTTCTAGAGTGGGCATTTTCTTTGTGGGAAAGTTTGTAGTGGGTTCGATTCTTTCAAGATCAAAGATATTTTCTGATCTTTTAAAGTTCGTTTTAAAAATAAAATATATATTTTTTCAGGACTATCCCCATTTCATATACATTTTAAATATATTGGCTTTCAATTTTTTGATGTCTAGATCACCTACAGTAACATTCTCTTTTCCATGTCATATATAGATTCTTGTTAGCTCTCACCAGAACATTATCAATTTTATTCATATTTCAAAGAGCAAAGTTTGGCTGTAATTTTTACTATATTATGTATTTCTTTTCTCCTTTAAAAATTTTTGTCATTATTACTTTGCTTATTCTATTTTTAATTTAGCAGTAGTTTGTTTAATTTTTTTTTCTTTTTTGGTACCCAAACCTGGAAATGACATTGCTTAATTTGTAATCATTTCTTGAGATACTTAGATAATTGATTTTTAGTCTTTATTCTTTTTGATCTATGAATTTAGGCTACTAATTATCGTTTAAGCACAGATTTGATTGGATATTATAACTTTTTGAAAGATTTTTTATTGAGGTGAAATTCACATAACATAACATTAACTCATTGAAAGTGAATGATTCAGTGGAACTTAGTACATTTGCAATGTTGTGTAACCACTACCTCCAGCTCCAAAACATTTTCATCACTCCAAAGGGAAATGCTTTATTTATTTGGCAACTATTTCCTCATTTTCCCCTCTTCTCACCACCTGGCAACACCAGTCTTCTCATTATCTTTATGAATTTGCATATTTGGATGTAAGCTTTATGCTTTTTTTTCCTTACATAGACTAAGAAAAATTTGATATATTTTATTTTTACAATTTAGGAATTGACCAAGGAAGAATTCAGAATGTACGTTATCATGTTTCTATCAGCATATTAATAATTGATATTATATTTTATATTATACACATGGTGTTTCATGTGGAAGCACAGAAAAAATATAGTAAGAAAAATAGGGGCAGGGAACTCTACTGAGGGCAACAAAGTGAAATTCTGTCTCAAAAAAAAAAAAAGAAAGAAAGAAAAGAAAAGAAAAATGATGGCTATATAGAAAGAGATGAATCATTTTAGGATCTCGTTAATTAGATAGTTGTTGCCTTAGGGTTCCCATGTCAGCCCAACATTTCTATCATAGCCAAAAATTCTACTAAACAAAAGTAAAGATTTAATAAAAAAACAGCTAATACTAAAGGCAAGCACTTCACACACAGGTGCTTCTCTGCAGTTACCAAGTTAAGTTCAATATTGGCAGTTTAGAACATCTTAAAGATGATTTGGTATGGAACTGGCAAGCAGATTAAACCCAACCAAGGAAAAGGTAAATTTTCTTGCAGATGGTGGCCAATTTTCTTGAGTCTGCTGCAATTACACAATACCTACTCTTGTTCTTTCACTTCTGAATTTTAAGTTTACTTTAACTTTACTTTTCCCTCACATGGCTATGGGGATTGTGGATGATCACATTTCCACAAGGGTTTGCCTATCATGACAGATTCCATGTTTTGGGAGACATTCAGGAATCGCTGGGACCAGAAGTTTGCTCTAGTGGGGCTGTATTTCTTTTTTTTCTTCTTTTTGGCTGGGGCCAGGTTTGAACCCACCACCTCTGGTATATGGGGCCAGCACTCTACTCCTTTGAGCCACAGGGCACCAAGAGCTGCCCCTGGGCTGTGTTTCTTTCCTGTAGTAAGTACAGTGATGCAGACAGAGGTGCAATTTGAAGGGTAATATTCAACCTGCAAGGGCTGGATGTTCTGGTAGCATCATTCATAAAGGTGCAGTCTCCTCTGGGGGCTGTGCTCTTGATGGGGAGAAACTTGATGATTTTTACCAATGAGTTTATACTATTACATGCATCCCTGGTGCTGTTTTAAGGTTTTTTCTTTTAAGCTGAGAGACTCCCTGTAGCATTTCTTATAAATCAGGCCTAAGGTGATAAATTCCCTCAGGTTTCACTTGTCTTGCAAAGTCTTTAAGGACAGTTTTGCTGGGTGTGATGTTCTTGGTTGGCAGTTTTTTTTTTCTTTCAGCACTTTGAACGTATCAGCTGACTCTCTTCTGCCCTGCAAATTTTCTGCTGAAAAATTCTCTGATAGTCTAGTACCCTACAAATAGTTATGTATTTTATTTTCATCAGAAATTAATTTAAATATTTTATAACTTTCCTTGTGGTTTCTTTTTTGACCTGTGAGTTACTTAGAAGTATAATATTTTTCTTAATGTCTTAGTATTTGGATATTTCATAGTTATCTTTGTGCTATCAATTTCTTGTTTAATTGCATGGTCTGAGAACTTAAAAATATGTGAGGACTTATTTAGTTCAACATGTGGTTAAACTTGTAAATTTTCTGATGTATAGTTAAAAAAATACATGTATACTATAGATGTTAGATCAATGGCAATTAGTTCAGTCTGGTTAATCATCTTGTTTCAAATATTTTCTATCTTTATTGATTTTTATTTGCTTTGTCTATCAGCTATTAAAGAGTTATATGGAAATTTTCACTACAGTTATGAATCTATTTCTACTTATTATTCTGTCAATTTTGCTTTGTGTCTGTACTTTTAGGTTTCCTATATGTGACATAGACATTCATGGTAAATTAATAATTTTATTATCATGAAATGTTTATTTTTCTCTCTAAATGCTTACCTTTTAAAATTTAAAAAAAAATTTTAAATTTTTTCAATATTTTTTATTAAATCATAACATTGTACATTGATGCATTTATAGGGTTCAGGGTACTGCTTCCATATACAATGTGAAATGCTTACATTGAACTAACTAACACATCCATCACAATTATACTCATTCTTTTTTTTTATTTCTGCTTATGTTATTTTTAATGATTTTACTCAAGAATGAGAGGATGAGGAAACAGAAAAACAAAACTTCAAGTGTAGTTCCACAGTAGCACCATTTGTTTTTTGACAGAGTCTCAGTCACCCTAGGTAGAGTGCCGTGGTGTCACAACTGAGAGCAAACTCTTGGGCTCAAGTGATCCTCTTGCCTCAGCCTCCCGAGCAGCTGGGACTACAGGCATGTGCTACCATGCCTGGCTAATTTTTCTATTTTTAGTCGAGATAGGGTCTCACTCTTGTTCAGGCTGGTCTCAAACTCCTGATCTCAAGTAATCCACCCACCTTGACCTCTCAGAGTGCTAGAATTACAAGCATGAGCCACCATACTTGGCCCATAGTACCACCTTTGTGATAGTGAATTGTGTGCAATATGTCCATTTTTGGAATACATAAAAGTGATTTTCTATTGACAGAAGGGGTGAAACCTTATTTATCTCACATTCCCCTTCCTCCTTTAGGGGTATCTGGGCTCTTTGAGTAGAATTTGAAAACCACTGCATCTAAAAAGATAGTACTGTTTTGAAAGGAACTGAGCAGAGGGGTCACGATCTAGCCTGGGACCTGATTCCTTGGCCAGCTGTGGCTAATAGAACTTGTTACACACCAACACTGGCCAGTTGTTCTGCTAAATGCTTCATTTATATCAATTTCTCATGCTCACAATGATCTTATGTGGTGAGCATTATGCTTTTTTCTATTTTAGAAATGAAAGCATAGAGAGGTTAAATAACTTGTCTGAAGTCCCACAACTATTGAGAATTATACTCATTCTTAATAGTTTTGAAATGTACCATTGCATCAGGCACATTAGGTGAGGTCCCATCAAATAATGTTTACTTTTAAAGTCATTTTTCTGATATCAACAAAGCTATCATGACTTTCTTTTAGACTTTTTATGTTTTACCTTTCTCCAGTGCTTTTCTTTTATTTTTGCAACACCTTCATGTTTCTTATGCACAGCACATAACAGCTTTATTTAAAATCCAATCCAGGGTGGCGCCTGTGGCTCAAAGGAGTAGGGCGCTGGCCCCATATGCTGGAGGTGGCGGATTCAAACACAGCCCCTGTCAAAAATTGCAAAAAAAAAAAAAAATCCAATCCAGCCATCTTTGTACTTTAATTTACAGCATTTCAAAGGTGCCAATTTTATGTTTTACATTTTGCTATATCCTTTACTAAGCAAAGTCCTCTAGCAGAAAAGCTGCCTGGTTGTAGCCTTGTCTCTCCATTTTCTTTTCCTAACTCTTGACCCTATCATTCTTCATTATATTGCAAGTAGATTAAAAAAAGCTGAATATCTTTTATAGCTGTTGTCAATAGTAGTGTTCATCTCTATTATCGAGTATTTATTTCTGGAAGCAGAAGACCTGCTTTTAAAAAAATATAGCCTGACATATCACAGGCAGGAATAATAGCCATATTACTATTAGAGGCTTGGTCCCATTCATGTTTTTCTCTTCCATTACTAGACAGCAGGATGGAAGTTAGAGAAAATATTCCATTCTTGCTTTCATGTTGAGTGCCAGAATCACCTCATTCTTGCTTGCACTCCCCAAGTACCTTAGGATTTACCTTGCCAATGTTCCTATGTCTCAAGTCATCATTCCTTCCAGAACTGGAATTACGGATTTGTGTTCATCAATGGACAGAACCTTGGGCGGTACTGGAGTGTTGGGCCTCAGAGAACACTTTACCTTCCTGGTACCTGGCTTCATCCAGAAGACAACGAGGCGAGTAACCCCGACTTTTACCTTGAGATCTCATAAAATTTCAGCATCATTCTCCTTCTGTGCTAAACAGGCTCTACCTTCCTGACTGTCATCCTTTCTTTTTGTCCCAGATCGTCGTGTTTGAGAAGATGATGAGTGGCTCAGTCATCCAATCCACAAACCAGCCCCAGATATAAAACACTGTGTGAACCTATTTCTTGGATTGTTAGACTTCATGTATAAGTTGATTTCGAGGAAGATTTAAGACCATCAAGGACAATATTGCTTACAATAGCAAAAATGTGAAAAGTTAAACCATCAACAGACGAGCTGTTGTATATTTTAAAGGATAGCGACATGGTGCCTTTAAAAAGGCTTTCAAAAGTCTTCACCATCCTTAATGACTTGTTTATCTAGTTAAATGCTTAATCTTTATCAGTTTCTTATTCTTGAATCCTTTATCCAGATATGAATAAAATAAAAATAAATCTTACTTCTGCTTCCCATACGCAATTGGGAGGAAGGGAGAGGTCTCTCTAGCCTGGGGCAGAGTAACAGCACGGCTCTCCTGTGCCAGGGAGAGATTACATGTGCTGATTGGAAGACTCATGGTCTGTGTTTGTGTATGTGTGTGTGGGAGCAGGAAAGAGCACAGAGCAATGAATGATGTCTTTAGGCATATCCCTGAAGCTGAGAATGTGTCTCCAAGGTGACTTGGGAGGTCACATCCAATCAGAGAAGGAGCAGCAATTGGGTTGTTTGCTTCTGACATGTGTGATGGCAAAGCCTGGCCCAGAGTCCTTTGTCTTCTTATTCCTCAGCTGTCTGGGTATAGTCAAGGATACTACTGATTAGCAGGCAGGTGTTAGTGAGATTAGCCACCTGTGCAAAAATATTCCAACCAGTCTTCTCAAATGGCACCCTTGGAAACCAATCACATTCTTATAAACAAAACGTATGATCCAGTGCAATATTACAAAATCTTCTCACTTTGTTAAGATAGTATCTAGGGCCTTCAAGTAATGTAGCAACTAATCCAGTGTCCAAAGGGAAGAGGGGTTTCGTTTTTTGGAATAAAGATGAAGTGTAAGATTATCTTCTCTCCCACTGATCTGAATGACTATCTCACTGAAAAAGAATTCTGTTATATACCTCCATAATTCCCACATAAAACTTTATTCTCTGGGGCTCCAGGCTCAAACCTATGAAGTCTGTGGAAACTGTAAAGTAGGACAGGAAAACAGAACAAATAAACACGATGATCATAAGTAAATATTACATTTTGTGTGTGACATACACTAAACTTAACGGCCATGCAACATACCCATTTTACAGAAAGAAAAACTGAGGTTCAAAGAGGTGTTTGAACACGTCTCTCTGTTTTACTCCCCTTTGCTATTCTACCTCAGCTCTGCACCTGTGTCATACTTTTCCAAATATCAATGCAAAAGTGCTACCCATAAGACACAATGTTTTCAATGTACTTACAGAAAAAAGCTTGTGGCAAAACTGTCTTTCCAGAAGAGCAAACCTAAGAAACCAAACTTGTAGATAAACAAAAGCCAAGAGAGTTTGTCATGAAAAGATCCACGCTGAAGGATGTTCTGAAGCAGCCTCTCTCAAAAGTTCCACAAGAGAATTAAACCCTGCACAAAATGTTTTCAGTAGTTAGTTGTTTGCTGTATCTTCTACATGTATGTTAGAGAATTCCATATCATGGCTGTTTGGGGGCACTGGAGGTTTATTAAGCAATGTACAGAAAGCATGGCAGATGCAACTTGACCTGAACAAAAAGGGGCTATTTCTAAAATCATTTTGTCTCACCAGACTATGGCCAGGTGAATTGAAGAAACTGGCAGATCTATGGAAAGACGTTTGGAGAGTTAAGCTGCTAATTTTAAATTTAGTAATGGATGACATCACTGATGTTATAAATAAGCATCAACTTGCCATTTTTATTAGTGGTATTGATGATGAATATAATGTCACTGAAGAAATGGCTTCTTTAATGCTACTAAAAGACACAACTTAATGAAAGAGATTTATATGTGGCAGTAAAAAATAAGTTAAAATGATTTGACCATTGTCAACATATCTGATATAGTCGGTGACTGATGGTGCTCCAGCAATGGTCGGTAAAAGAGGGACTTATAAAATTAATAGAAGATGATGTAATTGCCACCCAAAACTCACATGTGATGAAGTATCATTGCATAGTACATCAAGAAAATTTATGCACGAAAGCTTTAAAAATGAATAATGTCATGCAAAACATTGTCAAGATTGTGAATTTCATAAAGGCTGAAGGATTGAACCACAAGCAATTCCAGGAATTCTTTAAAAATATTGATGCCGACCATGGTGACATCATTAAATTTTTGGAAGTAAAATAGCTAAGTCGGGCCAAGTGTCATAAAGATTTTATGATTTTCAACATGTTAATAAGTTGTTTATGGTATCAAAAACCAAATTTGTGCCAGAACTTGATGATGAAAACTGGCTTACAGATTTAGCATTTTTAGTGGATTTAACTGCTCATTTAAATGAGTTAAACGTGTGTCTTCAAGGTGAAAACCAACTTATCAACACAGTGTTTCAAACCATAACAGCTTTCCAACTGAAACTGAAATTATGGTAAGGTCAAGCTAAGGCAAACAATTCTATACCTTTCAACATATTGGCTAAACCAAGTCCTGTGAACAGTGGGAAATACACAGCCTTGCCTTTTGGTTTGATAGAAGAATTTCAAAACACATTCCAAGATTTCTGGCAATGTAATCAATACTTTGATGCAATTTGCAACTCCATTTTCACTTGACATACATATGTTACCGGTCAATTTTCAAGTAGAATGCATACAACTGTAATCTGACATTCAACTTGAAGAAAAATTTGATCATGTCTCTTTTGGACTTTTTTGTGCCTTATCTTCCCAGAGACAAACATTCCTCCCTTCACGATCACACCTTATTCACGTCATTGCTTTTTGGCAGCACCTACATTTTCGAGCAACTATTTTCAAGAATGTAGCGCATTACGAGTAAAATTAGAACCAAAATATCTGTGCACCTTGAGAACTCAATGAGAATTGCAACTATTTCCATGGAACCAGATATTGGTACTTTAGTTTCTCAAGTACAATGTCAAATATGTCACTAGTTTTACATTGTCCACCTTTCTTTTACTTTAATTGGAAAAAATATTTTTTAAAAACCCCAAAGATGTTTTATTACTTAAATATGTATATTTTCTGTATTAGTGATCACAAACTTGGAATCTGCTTGATGATTTAGAAAGACTCTCTGGCCCATCAACCCATGATGGGATTAATAAACTGTGGTATATGTACACCATGGGATACTATTCAGCCATAAAATAGATGGAGACTTTACATCTTTCGTATTAACCTAGACAGAGTTGGAGAACATTCTCTTTAGTAAAGCATCTTAAGAAAGGAAAAGCAAGTATCCAGTGTATTCAGTACTAATACAAAGCCAGTAGATGAATTAATACATGCCCACACAAGAGAAAAATTCAACTTGATTCCAATTGGGGGGAAAAAGGGGGGGAGTGGTGTGCTCTCCACTAATAGGCACCCTCCTGGGGGAGGGGCACAACTACAACGGGGACCTTACCTAACAAACCCAAACATTGTAACTTAATTGTACCCTCATTTAAATTTTAACCTGAAAATTAAAAAAAATTTAAGAAATTTAAAAACTTTCTGAACAGGTTACCACATAATTCAGATTATTGCATGAAGCCTTTTTTGTTTATCTGTGGTGGCAGATATCATGAAAATCATGCACAGACCTTTCTTTTTCACTCATCAGCTTTCCTTAGTGTTTGCGTATTTCATGTGTGACCCAAGACAACCCTTCTTTTCTAATGTGGCCCAGAGAACCAAAAGGTTGGACACCCCTCCCTGAAATCTCTCACTTGGTTTTCAGGTCCCCTCCACTTCACCTGCTCCAGGGACTCACTAGAAATTTCCAAGGTCTCTCTCACCTTGCTGGTTTTTACTATTTACTGATCAAGGTCACTATCAGCATACAAGCTTGCTGTGGTTCCTCCCACCTAAACAGAAATGAAAACAGACTCCTTTCCCTTTTTGCCCCCAGGTACCACCCCATTTATGAGCTCCCCTTTCTAGCAGGCATCATTGGGTGAGTTATCACTGTTCCCTGTCTTACATTCCTCTGCATTCACCCTTTTCCGACTCCTTCCAGAAGGCTTCCCAGTCCCTGTGACCCCAGCTCCCCCCAGACTGCTTGTGTCCAGCTCACCAATATCTGCCACATACTAAGTCCACTGGCCAATTCTCAGTCTTTCTTTAATATGGCCTTGACAGCACTGAGCACAGTCCATCCTGCTTCCTCCTCGGTGGCTTTTCTCTGCTAGAATTTGGGACACCCCACTGTGTGCATTTTCTTCCCGGTTCCGTGCTGCTCCTCCTCATCCGGCTTCTGGTTCCTTTTCTTTTCTCTTGTTATGGGTTCCAGGGCTTATTCTTCATCCTCTCCTCTGTCCACACTCCACTCAGTGGTGATGTCATCAAACTCTGTCAGTTCCTAAATTATCAGGCGCGTGGATTCTACAGCCTAGTGAAATACCCACTGGGCATCTCCTGGACATCACTAAGGCGGCGAGCCCAAGCTGAGCTACTGACGCCCCTGCAACCTCATCTCCCCCTGCCCACCTGCAGCCTTCCCCACATCAGGTCACAGCAACTCCAGGCCTTCTGCTTTCTCAGGTCCAACACGTCGGAGTCCTTCTTGAGCCCCATGAACAATCCATCAATAGCAACAGTCCTCTTGCTTTTGCTTTCCAAATGTTTCCAGATATCCAACACTTTTCCCACTGCCATCCCTGTCCAGCTGGCCTGATCCAGCACCTGCTCTCACGTGTATTACTGCAACCACCTCCTCACTGGCTCCTTTCTTCCACTTGTGCCTGCTCCTGCGGACTCTCCCCACAGCAGCAGAGAGAAGCTTCTAAGACATAACCGACGTCATGCCCACAGCCTTAAATGGCTCCAATTTAATTCTGCATTCTCGCCCTTCTCTTCCCATGCTGACCTGCTTGCCTTTCCTTGAATGCCAGGTTGTGCTCCTTGCCGCAGGCCTTTGTACTGGCTGTTCTCTCTGCTTGGGCAGTGCATCCTCTAGGGAGCAGTGTGCGTGGCTACCTCCCAGCGCCTCCGGCTCTTAGCTCAGCTAACGTCCCCGGTGAGACCTCCTCTCTGTAGGCCCCTCCACGCCATAGTCCTAATCCTTCCTCCTTCATCTACTTGTTACCTCTGCGATGGTGTTTATTATCTTTGACCATGCACTTTATTTGTTCATTGTGTTAATTTTTGTTATCTTTCTTCCCCAGCTAGAATAAAGTTTCAAAAGGAAGGGATCTTCGTTTTGTACACTGATGTGTCCCAAGCACCTAAAACGATGTTCAGCATATACTACATGACCATTAAAGGCTTGTCAACTATTTTTTTTTTTTTTTGAGAGAGTCTCATTCTGTAGCCTTAGGTAGAGTGTCCTGGTGTCATAACTCACAGCAACCTCAAACTCTTGGGCTCAAGCAATCCTCTTCTCTCAACCTACCGAGTAGCTGGGATTACAGCTACCCTAGAAAGCCTGGCTAGTTTTTCTATTTTTAGTAGAGATGGGGGTCTCTCTCTTGCTCAGGTTGGCCTTAAACTTCTGAGTTCATCAAGGTGATCCATCTGCCTTGACCTCCCAAGTGCTAGAAACTATTTTTTTAATAAAGAGTCATCGAATTAGATCTTTGGCTATTTGGCTTTCTAAAGCCTGAGGCTGAAAAGCAATATATTAGACTATCAAGGCCAAAGATCAAGTTTAGTTAATCCCTACAGGCTGTGCACAGGCCCCTTACAGCCTCACTAACATACCTTTCCAGCTCAGGAGAATTGTCTGCTTCTCTTAACTTAGATCTGTCTTTCCTTTTTCTTTTCCAAGGTCAAAATCTCCATTCCAGGACCTTCTATTTTCTTTTTGTCTAGGGTTTGAATTGCCTATTTATTCCCAGGAATTCCCCCCTATTCTTACATTTTTTGCTCAAGGTCCCTGGTAGCTTGCAGCTTAAGTAGACTTTGCTTTTCCTGAGAGGAGGGCGGGCGGAAAGGACTGTCTGTAGGGGGGAAGCAAGGAGCAGGAGTCTGGTGACTATTTTTACAGAGGACACATCTTAGCCTCCTAACTTTTAAAAAAAAATTTCAGAATATGAGGGGGTACACATGTTTTGTATGCTTTGTTTTTGTGCAGACTGAGGCAAAGTTGTAAGCATGCCCTTCACCCAAATAGTGTGTGCTGCACCAAATAGGTATGAATTTATTTATCCTCACCTCCTCCCTCTATCCTCATAACTTTTAAGATTTTGTCAAATGTTCAAATCTGCCAAAATTCAGATATACTGTATTTAAAGCATTAACACTGTGCCCTGAAAAAATGTTATGTGAATGACTGCAAAACTAATCTATAAACATGTGAACAGCCAATGAGATTAGCGATTTTTTCTTGCAAGACTCCACAGTCCTGTTCAGAATGACTTGGCTTTTACTCCCCCGTGGGCTTCTTTGTGTGTCCCATCCACTGTTTGGAACAAATGAATTCTCAAGGAAGGAACTGTGCCTTCTGGGTCAGTTTGAGCTTCCCCTTAGAGCGGTGGGTTGAGGCTAGCAACAGAACTTCATTTCTTAAAAAAGCATCTCTTATATTTTCCAAGCCCTTGACACTAGACAGGTGGTCTGAGAAGATGGTGATTCCTGTGTGTCCATGATTCATTACCAGGTCAAGCATCTCCCAGAGGACTTTGTTTACATCAGTCTCATGCCAGTTCATTGCAGCTATAGCTTATGTTCTCAGGGATTTGAGTATCTTCATCGTCTGCTTTGGGTTAAGATCATTTTGGAAAGGGAAACTAGAGTATCTTGCTAATATTTCATAGAACAGAAATCAACCACTTAGCAAATCACATATTAGCTTAGTGCATCTTTGCAGCACTCTGTGGTATCATTAAGCTTTGATAAAGTAAAATTTTTCTTTAACTGTGAATAGGGGATGTCCATAGTTCTGGATTTCCTAGAAGGCTAAAAGGTGATCTTTTTGGGGGGGCATTTTTTTCTCATACAAATAAAAATGAGGGGCACAAGAGAGGGCTAAGGAGTTTGGGGTTATTCTAGCCTATGCTTTTATTAATATCTGAAAAAAAATGGAGATGCTAGTGTTGCTAAGCAACTTGAGAATAACCTGATGTGGAATAGATTCTGAGATTGCTCAGCAACATGCCCAGAGGCAGGGGGTGAATGTGGGGTGTGTGTCTTTGGAATGGTCTTCTATAGGCAGAAGGGAGTAAGTTGTGACACTTCACATCTTATGGGCTAGCTTTTATCCCAGTTATACCAGAACTTTTTCATCAGAAACTTAGCAAACATCAAGCAGTCATATGCTGTAAAAAGTGGAGAGAAAGATAGTGATTTTGGTGAGCCTGTTCAGGGGAGCTACATCTCTCTCTATAAGCCTTGGGAATGTTTCTGGTGCTGCCATCAAAAACTTGTACTGTACAAAACCTCAACTTACCCTTTCTAATTCTGGCAGGTTTTTTCCCTCCTGTTTGTTTGTTTTTTGCCTCTTCTTGGTTTAACTTTTGCTACTTGAATAAATGTTTGGTGTGAAGCGTTCTTCGTCTAGCACTAAGCAAATATTTATTCAAGTAGCAAAAGTTAAACCAAGAAGAGGCAAAATATTTGCTTAGTGCTAGACGAAGGACACTTCACATCAAACTCTGCATGTTTTTGCTCCAAGAACTAAAATTTCCTTTTGTTCCTGTAGCTTTAAAAGTTTGAAACTTTATGTACACATAAAGGAAATGGATTTAAAACATGCAATGAGGGAAAGTCCAGAAACTCTGAAAAAAAATCTGCTTTCCTAGAATTTCTTTCAGTAAAATCTGAGCTTTGATACTGAGAGAAGTCGGGTTTGTGATTGCTACAGAATTTAAGTTTCACCAAATATTACATAACATCCTTTGGGGTACAAGTCTGTGCCAGAACAAGACTATATATTTGTCCATTAGTAAAAATGAGGGTTTCATTTGGACTTTTTAAAAATAAAAAATTTAAAATGCTTGGAATCAAGGCCAGAATAAGACCTGTTGGAAACTAAAGACAGAAAATACTTTGTTTTCTCTTCCATCCTTTTAGACATGAACCACACTAAAGTATGTCTAAAGAATGTTCTTCAAAATACTAACTTTTTACATGAAGTAAAACTATTTTTCAACTATTTTTTCTTTAACATTTGTTTTAAAAAACAGTGGCGATTGCCCTGGCTTTTTAGGTGACTTTCCACGTGCTCCCTCATGTAGCGCTGTTGGGGGTGACTTTATCCCAGCGTCCAAGGAGTATGCAAAGACTGGACAACACGTGCCCAATATTTGTGCACCTGCAGGATCACGTGCAGGAAAATACCTTTCGAAACCTAGAGCGTAGCACAGCCCTTCTGCGATCTGGCCAACCGGCTTGCCCGGCCGGTGGCTCCGCCCAGCCCCACCCCTGCCCGGCGAGGCCCCACCCCTGCCCCGCGAGGCTCCACCTCTTCCCACAAAGAGGCCCAGCCGGCGGAGGCGGGGCGGCGAGCCGCAGTCAATGAGCGCCGGCGGGCCGGTTACCTGGGCGACCGGCCCGCGGCCCCGCCCCCAGCGCGGAGGCTCAGGAGTGCGGCTGAGTGCGGACTGGAGTGGGAACCCGGGTCCCTGCGCGCCGCGGTCGCGCGATGGCCACGTGCAACCTCCGGCGGAGGCCGGGCCGCACACTCGGACTCCTGCTGCTGCTCATCTTGGGTTTCCTGGTGGTCCGCAGGTGAGAGAGTGAGTCCCGCCGGGCACCAACCGGCCCTCCACAACTCGGGTTTTCGCCTCCCGCGATCCACGAACCCTAAGTTCCCACGGGGAAGAGGCCCAGCCTCTTCTTGGAGCTCCCCAACAGCCTGGAGCGCCCCTGCGCCTGCAGGCACTTTGCCTCTGCCTGGACACCCAGGCGTCTGGCTGACACCAGGTGCTGCCTCGGAGACCATGAGCTTCTGCCCTGAGCTTCCCAGTCCTGTGCAGCCGGACTCTGCTGCTCCAGGACACTTCCAGCCCCCCGGGCGGGTCGGCAGACCTGGCCTTCACATCCTCTCATAAGCCCTCCATCTCTGCCCGGTCCCCAGTACTCCTCGGCGTGGGGGGAGAAGCCCCCTTCTGCCTTTCTCCTAGGCCTCCACAGTTCCTCCCCAGCCTACAGGGAGGCTTCTTATACCCAGAGGCCAGCTCTCTAGGCTCACGCGATGGTGATTTAGCTCGCCCAGCACCGTCAGAACACTGCCCCAAGGGCCTCCAAGGGCCTCCCCAGGTTTCGTTTGCACAGTTCTAAAACTGATACGTGGTCTCTCTCCACTTTCCCACCGTTCACCGGTTACCAGGTCACGCCTCTTTACAAAATGTTGACGGCAAGTGATTGGGTTTAGTGGTCGAAGGATTTACTCACAGCCTGGATGAAAGGTTCTGGGTGCCCTACCCTAATTTTTCTTACCTGAGTCTATCTATAACATCCTGCTCAAATGTTTCAGGCCAATGTCTGGTAC
Organism: Arctocebus calabarensis; assembly: GCA_963573935.1. Taxonomy (NCBI): domain Eukaryota; kingdom Metazoa; phylum Chordata; class Mammalia; order Primates; family Lorisidae; genus Arctocebus; species Arctocebus calabarensis. Next base: position 72,249 of record CAUYON010167253.1, read on the forward strand.
TTTCCATATTTAAAACCTCCAGTGGGAAGCAGACCAGCAGTATGGGATGGTTGACACTGGGACTTGCTGAGTTGAGGGCTGAACCATTGGAGCTGGTGTCAGGCACAACACTTCTCCTCTTTGTCATTTGCTTCTTCTCTGTCCCTCTTAGTTTTTCTAAACTTCCCCTGGGAGATAGGGACGTCTTTTGATGACGAGAAAGACCTGGATGTTTCTCCTGCCGCAAGAACACATTGGAAGCACTTTACATTTTTACCTTTTTTTAATACGTTCATATGGTTGTCTCTTTGTTTCTAAGCTAGTGAAGCGTGTCATGTATTGTTCGAGAGAAGGAAATGGTTCTCTTCTCACTTTGGGGCCCAGAAAACCTAAAAGGTATTTTGTTTCCCCAGTGGTTCCCAAGACCTTTTCTATCCTGCCTGTGATCTCTCATCTACTCCTCTTTGAAGACGGGTCCTGGCTCTCGTAAGCAGGTTCAGCTTTCCGCTCTGTGCAAGGCTGATGCAAACCCCAGAAGAATTACTCCAAGCCTCCTGCACACTGTGGGTGTCAAGGAGCCTGAGCTCCAGAGAGAAGGCCTGGATGTGTGCCGGCAGCATGCTGTTTGTCTATTGTTAATGCAGGGGACCCAGGCGTGTTGCGGTGAGGGACAGCACCCAGGGGCTTGAGGTGGGCCAGGTGGCACAACTGAATCATCAGGAGGTAAAGGTATGGGAAGGAGGCTGAGTGTTTGCTGTTGTCTGGCAGGACAGAGATGAGGTCTCAGCAGCTGACTTAGCTGTGAAGAAGCCTGAACCTCTCTCTGGTGAGTTAACTGTGTCCCCACGCAGTGGCATGCCATTAGTGGGAGTGACATGAGAATGGCAGCAGAGAACTATGGGCATAGTTTGACATGCTCAGGACAGTCATTGTTTCTCCTGCCATCCCTTCTTTTTCAGCAGGTAGGATAGAGGCCAGAGAGGCTCTGGCCTGTCTCTTAGGATGCTATGGAATATGTGTCTTTTTAATTTTATCACCCTCAGGGTCGCTTTCTGCACAATTCCTTCTGTCCAACTTGGGCTGGACACTAATGATTGTGTGTTGCCTGTATACCTCGGGAGGCCAAAGGACAACTTACTCTTTGTCTCTCCTTCCTCCTCCCTTGCTCCAGCTGTGACTGGGTCATTGAGTGGGAGGTGGGAGCGTCTCCCAGCTGTTGTTGGGGAATGTTGAGTGGCCAGTGGAATATAGGTCACATGGAAACTAGCTATTCAGCTCTCAGCTTTGTGGAGCCGCGCTGTCAGGATCAGCTCTTTCCTGTACCCCCAAAAGGCAGGTATTTGGACTGCAGTAGGTGTAGGGTGGGGGTGATTTGCTATAGCTTTTCTTTTTTTCATCTTTGTCTCCTCAGGTGGGTTTATGGGCAATCACACCCTTTGGGTTACATCATATCTAAGAGTTAGGATGACCAGGTTGACATTTAGGGAGGCTTTCAACCTTAGTTTTGTGTGTGTATGTTTAGCTTAAACAATGGTCCTTCTTAAAAATTTTATTGAAGTGTAATTTCATGCAACAAACTTCACATACTTAAGGTGTACCTTTTGCTAAGCTTTGACTATATAGCGACCTGTGAAACTGCCATGATAATAAGACCGTGAAAATATCCATCAGAACTAGAGGTTTCCTTGTGCCTGCGTCATCATCCCTCCTTCTGAGCTTCCCTACTCCCCACCTCCAAGCAACCTCTGACCTATTGCTTCCTGCCACATATATTGGTTAGTATTTTCTAGAGGCTTATAGAAATGTAGTGCTAAAGGGTATCCTTTTTTTAGTTGTCTTCTTTCACTCAGAGTATTATATTTTGAAATCTATGATGCGTGTATCAGTGTGAACTGTGTCTTTGAGATAGTTGCCGTCTTTCTCTTTCCTCCTCCCACTCCTTGATCATAAGAATGTCTGCTTCATATTATCAAAAGACTTGTTTCTCGTGATTTTTTCCCCCTTAATATAAATGCACCACTGAGGAAAAATGCAATCAGTGCTATATCTCTCATACCTGAAATTTTAGCTGGCCAAAGGTGGCTAGCCAGCATTCTGCTTCTAAAAGGTAAAGTTCATTTCTTCTATCAGCTCTGTCACTCACTGTTCGTGCTCTGCCATTGTCTGGATTCCAGATCCCAGATCCTTCCCATAAGAAAGAAAAGGAAGAGAAGTTATCAAACTCCTCCTGAGTAGAGGTGGATAATAGCAACATTCTTTGACCCACATCCTGGCTAGTCAAGGGTATGTGGACAAATTGTGCCTCCCTTCCTGTGCATCTGGGCGGTAATTGCTTTTATGAGCTTTGCCTATTCTCGGAGGCATGCTTGAGGCATGTGTCATATTCCCTGGAATGTTCACACCTGAATGGTATCCCTTTCATCTTCTTTCTAGTAGTAAAGTTCTCAGCATCTGGGAAGTCTTTCTTTTAACAGATAATCACTTGTCTGATACAGTGGTGAGGCAAGGTTATCTGGGCAGTGGCTCATAGTCAGGAAGAGGTGGGATGTTTGAACCACCTTGTGCTACGAATGTGGAGTTGGCACTGGGATTTTTACAGGATTACTCTAGCCAACAAGTACAAGAGATCAGAGTTGTCTTGGACCATTACCAGTATTGGCATGGTTGTGAGTTAAAGGACTGGTTTACCCAGAAGATTGAGGACAAAGAGCCTTGGCATAGCCGTGGCGGCAGAAATATCAGAAAGTTGGCCAAAGGGTTCTTGCCACCTTAAGTCAGGGAAGTGGCAAGTGAAATAAAAGCACTTAGTGTTTGATGGAATGATACAGAATTCAGTTAGGTCACCTGTCATGTTCTTCTGCAGAAGAATTCAGGAGATGTTGGAGCTTGGGGAGAAAGACATTTTAGCATGTTGGGTACCTGAAAAGGACTCTGGAGCTCAGGTGCTATCTCCTTCCTTTCTTCCCTGCCATCATCTGGTAGAGGCAAAGTTCCTTTGGTGTGAAGATATTTGCGGCTTCTTTTTCACTCAGTTTTAACTCTTGCTGAAATCTATTGCTCTGGATATTAAAAAGGAGTTCTCATTGTGTGGGACGACTCCTGGGATAGAAGCCAGGGGGGTCTTTTTAGAGGCTCATGGTAATGAAGCGGGTATTACTTGGCTAATGTCTGCCCATTAGAGACTCTGACACTCAGCGAACAGTGGATGGTCTTATTCCTCTCATGACAAATTGCATTTTTCCTTAAAAATTTATTTTATGAGTAGGTAATATATGAGCTCAATGAGATATTCAGACTATTAAGAGGAATATAGTGGGGAAAAAAAGACCTGCTCTAGGCAACCTCCCTCGCAAAGAGGCAATGCCGATGATGGTTTCTTTTGAAGAATTCTGCACATATTCGGAAAGATAGCTGTTCATTTCTTCCCATTTGAGCATTAGACACATAATTTATTTGAACAGTCCTTTCTTGAGGGGCCATGACTGTTGATAATCTTTTAGCTACTGTGAACAAAGATGCAGTGAATAACTGTTGGATATGTTTCTATATCCAAAATTGATGACCATCATAGATACTCATTTTAAATCATGATAGACATTTCCAACATACCACATTCTATTTCTGTTGGATTAGAAACTATTCTATTCTATTTCAGTGTACAGGAGATTCTGAGCTTGACTCTATAGGGGTGGTATAGATTCTTTGTGTCTTGTAAGAATTAGCTTATTTCTTATATATCTTTGTACCTAAGTCCCATGTGATAGATTAAAAAAATATTTAACATAGTTGTTCTCTATTTTATAAGATCGTTTCACTCAGGCTCTATAAGCATATCCAAGACCAGAAGTTTATTATTCAGAGTAGAGCCCTTTAGAGTTACTATAACAGAGTTTTCACATCTCTCTAGGTTGATATAATACTTTTTCTACTTATGATGTTATCAGTGGAAAATTTCCCCGAAGTATTATAAAAGTAGATCATTGCATGACTCTGGGACACTTTCTGTTGTTGTTACTGTTGTCTTGTGGTTATTACTAACGATGAGTTCTGTTGTTTCATTATTGGCTCTCAAGGTTTTGGTCTAGAAAATTCTCTTTCAGGTATTCACTTCCTACAATATTTAGAAAGTTTTGGGGAGTGCCTGTGGCTCAAAGGAGTAGGGCGCTATGCCAGAGGTGGCGGGTTCAAACCCAGCTCCGGCCAAAAACTGCAAAAAAAAGAAAAACAACAAAAAAGAAAGGGTTGCCCGCTACACAACCAGTGTTGTTCCTGGGTCAGGGCCTGGGTGTTAGGCCAGGGTCCCTGGCTTAGCTGGCAGGCTTTTTGGAGGGAAGGGCTGAGATGCTAGGATGGAAGGAGGGCTGTGGCCATTTTGCTGGGGGGCTGAGATCTCTGCAAAATGGGTGAACTTGCTTTGGGAGTGGAAGTCTCAAGCTGTTTGGGAGTATTTTAATGCTTCTCCCGGGAAAACAGGAGCCCACAGCATTGGGCCTAGACCAAGGGGAAGACCCAGGAAGCACAGGGGCTGAGTTCCATTTCCTTGAGACTGAAGATCTTGGGGCCTAAGGATTCCAAGAGGCAATATTTTCGAGTAGAGAGTTCAGGGCACTGGACTGGGCCAAAGAGTTTCTTCTTTAGGCCTCGAAGTCCCTTGCTGAGGGCAGAGAGAAGAGGGCTGCAGGCTGGTGGGACTGAAATAGCCCCAAATAGATAGTTTAAGGGATCAGAAATTGGAATCTTGAGAATGTCAAAGAGAATTTTGCATTTTAGACCCGAGTGAGTTGGCTTAGCACCTGTAGCACAGTGGTTGCAGTGCCAGCCGCATACACCAAGGCTGGCGGGTTCGAACCTGGCCTGGGCCAACTAAACAACAATGACAACTGCAACAAAAAAAATAGCTGGGTGTTGTAGAGGGTGCCTGTAGTCCCAGCTACTTGGGAGGCTGAGGCAAGAGAATTGCTTACGCCCAAGAGTTTGAGGTTGTTGTGAGCTGTGATGCCACAACATTCTACCAAGGGTTACAAAGTGAGACTCTATCAAAAAAAAAAAAAAAAAAAAATAGACCCAAGTGAGGAAATTTCTATGTGTGAAGGTGTCTCATGGGCAGTTGAACTTATCTGTCATCTAAATAATGGTCTCTACTTGGATTTTTACCTAACAAGTGCAAAACTATGTAACCTAGTTATTTATACCTATATATTAATCTGAAAAAAAAATATTGGTCTCTTGCAAGGCCACTTGGACGTAGAGGTGAGCGTTTAATGTGTTAGCATCTTATTATGATGCCCTGGACCATATCCAGTTGAAGCTTAGCTTAGGAAGGCCCTGGTAGGGTCACAGTGTACCTGGAAATTGAATTTGTAAGCTGTCATCTAACATACACAAGTGCATGTTATGTAAATGTATAGTGCCGTAGTAGCCAGCCCTCAGGACCAGCAAGGACTTATGTTTGGGAATTGAAGGGCGGCCACTGCAGACCCTACCTCAGTTCCCCTGTGGCCTGCACCCTTGGCCAGCCTCGGATTGCCCGAGGGGTCCAGGTGCTCCAGGTCCCTGCTGGATCCTGGCCCATCTGGTCATACTCTGCATGGTAGAACAGCCCGTTGATGGAGATGACTGTGCCCTACAGAAGCCTCCCGGCCCCACCGATTACTGATGGGTATTTGCAGATTCCACAGGTGAGGCAAGTGTGCCTGGGGGAATGGCAAGAGATGTTTCAGGGCTGTCCTGATCGGCACAGCTCACTCAAGGAGATTCTTCAAGGAGGAGACTGGGACTGGCTCTCTTCCCACCCAGCTGCCCTGCAAGACCCTCCCTGAAGGTTTGCAGTTAATCCCTGTGGAGGAGATAGTGACCTTGCACCTTGCATCTGCCTTTTTCCATCCACACATGTCCACCCCAGGGCATCCTGCCCACTGGAACCTGCCCTGTACCCTCTGTCCTCATGCTTCACGTCAGTGATCAAGAATAAAATACCATAGGAGGCTTCAGCCTCTGTCCTTCTTCCTTACCAGGCACAACCGGTTGGCAGTTCTTCACCGCAGGTGCAGCAGAAGTCAGGACCTGCGTCCTCTGCTCAGTGTTTCCATCACAGCCGACTTTTTTGTATCTATATCTTGCACAGCCTCCTCCACCATGTGCCCCATTTCCACTTGCCTAAAGGAATTGGGGGGATGAGTGTAGTGGGCTTGTTTCATTGTGTGAAGCCCCCTCAGAAGTCCTGACACTCGTGCCTTCTTCAGCACCATGACCTCAGACCATGACATGGCCGCTTTCGTCTCCTGGTGGAGGAGCAGAGCACACCTGGGCACTGAATTCAGGTCTGTGGTCTGGGTCCGCTGTCCAACGTATTCTAACCCCAAGAAGCCACCCTAACAGGCAGCCCAGATGTAAAGGCAACAGAATTCCAGATGCTTTTTTAAAAAAAATTTATATTTTATTAAGTCATTTGTACATACATCATATATACATTTACGCCTTTATGGGATTCGTTGTGTTGATTATTTGTACAAATTGGAGTGCTTACATGCTACTAATCAACATAGCTTCCACCTCTTTTACCCAATTACAGCATTAAGACATTTGTGTTCTACACCTGATAGATCCAACTTGTACTTGCAATATGCTCCATAGGTGTGGTCCCCCTACTAACCCTCCCTCTATCAACCCATGCCCCTCCCTTCCCCTCTCTTTTCCCTTCCCTCCTTCATCCTAGGCTATAGTTGTGTTTCATTTTTCATATGCAAGTGTGAGTGATTATAAATTGGTTTCACAGTAGCACTGAGTACATTGGATTTTTTTTTTTCCACTCTCGAAATACTTTACTGAGAAGAATATGTTCTAGTTCCATCCAGGTAAACATAAAAGATGTGAAGCCTCCTTTTTTATGGTTGCATAGTATTCCATGGTGTATATATACCACAGTTTGTTAATCCATTCATGGGTCAATGGGCACTTGGGCTGTTTCCATGTCTTGGCTATTATGAGTTGGGCTGCAATAAACATTCTCGTGCAAATGTCTTTGTTATAAAATAATGTTTGATCATCTGGGTATAAACCTAGTAGAGGAATTGCAGGATTGAGTGGTAGGTCTACTTTTAGTTCCTTGAGTGTTTTCCAAACTTATTTCCAAAAAGGT